>OY740807.1:32403053-32555553 GCA_963514005.1 Raja brachyura | reverse complement strand
GTCCCGCTTAGGCAACTTTTTAGACGACTAGAGGAAACTATGCGGTCGCCACATGGTCGCAGGTGGTCGCCTGGGAGTCGACATCATGGTCGTGAGGTGTTCCCGCATTCTGGGAACTAGTCGTGGCCTCGTGTTGAAAATTTAGCGGCGACCAGAATGAAGCCGCCATGGGGAGCAGCGAGAACTCTCGTGCCATAGGTGCAGTGGTAGTGGGTCGGCAGGAGGTTGTAGATTGTCGTAGGCTCTCATAGATTGAAGCCGTGTTGACCGGTGAATTTAATTGGCTCATTGGTGAAAAAAACCCGTAAACAATAGTATTCAGAACCAAGGATAACCGACCGGTAATGTTAATGTCCGCCGAGCGTCACAGCCGTGTATCTCTGGCTTCTTAAAAGTTGTCGCAACTCCTTCTCCCCCCTTCTGCCCCTCCCCCCCCCACCTCCCCCCTCTTTTAAACGACTTAAGTGACCCTTCCCGTAGACTGCGCTTTCACTGTCTTAATTCCAGCGCCAACCTTCCTGTTCATCGCAGTGTGTGTCTGTATCACGTTGGCTTTGCCCCGTGTGAATTTCACTCAGACTCAGACAGTGCACCCCCTGCAAGGCCCTGTCACTCGCCTGCACAACTGGCTGTGTGCGCGCGTGTGTGTGTGTGTTCCTCTTTGACAGTCGCCATTCCAGTTCAGCAACCGGCAGTCGCCTGAAAAGTCGCCTGTGGGACAAGCCCATTCCCCTTCCATATCCCTTGACTCCGTCTCCCCTGACTCTCAGTCTGAAGACGGGTTTCAACCCGAAATGTCACCCATTCCTTCTCTCCAGAGATGCTCCCTGCCCCGCTGAGTTACTCCAGCTTTTTGTGTCTATTTTTAAGCATCTAAAGACCATTGATCAGACAGAAATGTCTGGAGAATTTAGATTAAGGTAATCAAATGCATCTGGAAGAAAAATCTGATATCACTAATTTAGTTTAGTTTAGTTTAATTTAGAGATGTGGCAGGGAAACAGGCCCTTCAGCCCATTAACTCCAGACTAACCAGTGATCAAAGAAAGACACAAAATGCTGGATTAACTCAGCAGGACAGGCAGCAACGACGGCTAGGTAACATTTCAGGTAGGAACCCTTTGTTTAGACCGTTGATCACTTGTTCACAGTCGTTCTATGTTTTACAACTTTTGCATCCGCTCATTATGGGCCTGTCCCACTTAGGTGATTTTTTAGGCAACTACAGGCGACTAGTTAGTCGCCACATGTTCGCCGGTGGTCGCCGGGAGTAGTCACCTCAGTCGCGCCAAAACTCGTAGCGTCTTTCTGGTCGGCGCTAAATTTTCAACATGTTGAAAATTCTTCGACGACAGTGGGTTTGACGCCATTCAGCGTAGCTTGACTTCCCCTGACGTAGGTGCTGACATCAGTTGTCGCCAGGATGACGAAGGTTGTCGCCGGCTATTTGGCGACCTGCCACGACTATGACTGTCGCCGGCAACAGTTGCCCTAAAAGATCGGCAAGTGGGACAGGCCCATTGGACACTAGAGGCAATTTTACAGAGGCCAAATAACCTACAAACCCACACATCCTTGAGGTGTGGGAGGAAACCGGAGCACCCGGAGCAAACCCACGTGGTCACAGGAATAATGTGCAAACTCCACACAAGACAGCTCCCGAGGTGAAGATTGAACCCGGGTCTCTGGCACTGTGAGGCAGCAGCACTACCAGCTGCACCACTGCTCTGCCAAAATGACCTACAGGTTTGGGGGTTCATTTGTTCCGGTAAAATTGTAAAATTGTCCCTCGTGTGTAGGACAGTGCGGACTCGATGGGCCGAAGGGCCTATTTCCACGCTGTATCGCTAAGGCCTAAAGCCTAAAGTGTGTTGTTGAGACTGGAGTCATGTATGGGCCTAACTTGATTAGGGGTTAGGGGGAGAGGATGGGAGAATGGGGTTGAGAGGGAAAGATGAATCAGCCATGATTGAATGGTGGAGTCGACGATGGGGCAAACAGCCTAATTCTGCTCTAACATGAACATATGTTCCTTATGAACTGGGGGTGGGGGGAGGGGGGGGGTCAGCCGATCTTCTCCAAAGGAAGTTAGTGTAGTAGAATTGTTTTTTTCAATAATTCGTTAGCTTTGAGGTTATATTTACCGAGGCTAGATTACTTTTTGAATAAAAAGGGTTCGATTCTTCCTGCGGGTGCTGTCTGTTTCGGAGTTTGCACGTTCTCCCCGTGACGTGCGTGGGTTTTCTCTGAGATCTTCGGTTTCCTCCCACACTCCAAAGACGTGCAGGTTTTGCAGGTTAATTGTCTCGCTAGAATTGTAAACTGTTCCACAGTGTGCGTTGGGTGGGTGGAGTCAGTGTGCGGGGTTAGGTAGTCGGCGCGGACTCGGTGGGCCGAGGGGGCCTGTTTCTGCGCTGTGTCTCTAAACCAAGTTGAACTGAACCAAAAAAGGTGGACAATGCATGGGACACCCTCATGCACGCAGCTAATCCTGCGATCCTACTTTGCAGAAATCAGCTGCAAGGCTACACGAGCGACGGTTTTACGGAGCTCTGCGATGCGCTGAGAGGACCAAAAGAAATGCGTAAGACGCAGAGAGGCATCTTACAGGCCAGCCAGCTGAGACGGTTCAGAGACATTTGGCTCTTGAGCGGAACCGCAGGCTTGAGTGAATGGCAGGGAGGTTTAGTTATCAACGCAGATTGACAATCGCTGCGCAGAGCTTTCTCCACGCTACTGCTCCCCGATGAAATGGCAAAGGTTCTCGACAACAAATTGAGACCTCAGCAGGTGAGGATGTCAGAAAAGATCTTGGTTATTATTAGCACAGTGTGGCTAACATTCAGAGCTGTCAAACCACAGTGCAGTTTACACGGTGTTAAAAAATGTGATGCTTCCTCAGAAAGCCCACCTGGTTAAACTGGCACTTCACCTCAGCACGTCAGACAGAAAACCCACACCTCGAAAGGAATATGGTTCGGGGCTGGGTGTGGGAACTGTGGGAACAGTAGGCAGTTAAGGGCCTGTCCCACTGTACGAGGTAATTCAAGAGCTCCCTCAAGTTTTAAAAAAATCAAAATTGTGGTAAGAACGTAGAATGTACGTAGCGGGTACGTCGGAGCTCGTGGATGTCCCGTAGTGGCTCGTAACGCTAACGGTAGGTACTCGGGGAACGCCCTAACTCGTGAGGTGTGAAAAATGTCCACGAGAGCCCCGAGTACCTACGAACGGCTATTACCGTAATTTTCCGAGTTCGAATCAGGGGAAACGCGGGAGAAACTCTTGAATTACCTCGTCCAGTGGGACAGGCCCTTTAGACTGTGTTGGCAGATAAACCCACAAAACAGCAATCACCCAATTATCTCAATGTCCCATTCTCCCTTGGAACATTTCATCTGTGATAAAGTAAGCGTTACTTACGATGGTCAAGCATGATCTAACTACCCTTTTTTTTTAAATCAAAAATATTTATTCAAATATTAAAAGAATATATACAGTACAGTAAAGAAATAAAACGGAACCCACCATCATAATACAGGACAAATGATAAACTATTATGCAAATATCTTACAGTCCCTGTCGAGGATGCATTCAACCCCCCGCGGTGCCCAGCTGTCCTGGAAATCCCCCAGGAGCAACCCAACCAGGACATCCTCAGCCCTACCCTCTCGCCTACCTTCGCACAGGGTGTCCAAAGATGAGGGCGGTGGGTGAGAAGGGCGGCCAGAAGGCAAGGAGCAGCCCCTTTAGGTAATGGAACAGGGGCTGCAACCTCACACACTCCATATGCACGTGGCACACAGACTCACCCAGCCCGCAATAGAGGCAGGCGGCTGGCGGGTCCGTGAACCTTGAGACAAACAGGTTGCACGGGACTCCTCGATGCAGTGCCCTCCACCCCAGGTAACTAAGTATCTTTGTAGCTGAGACAGTGTAATTCAAATGTCAATTTTAATAGGTCCTGTTTCAGAACGAATTAAGGTTTGAAGGTCAATTTATTCACACATGTACCAATTAAGGGTGCAGTGAAATTTGAGTTACTTGTACGAAGTGACTGGAAACTGGATTAAAAAATGCACCTTTCTCTTCACATATGATGTTTACATAAAAACACAAATTGCTGGACTTGAGTCTGAAGAAGGGACCGGACCGGAAACATCACCGATCCATGGCCTCCAGAGCAGCTGCCTGTCCCGCTGAGTTACTCTAGCGTTTTGTGTGTGTGTGTGTGTGTGTGTGCGTGTGTGCGTGTGTGCGTGTGTGTGTGTGTGTGTGTGTGTGTGTGTGTGTGTGTGTGTGCGTGTGTGTGTGCGTGTGCGTGTGCGTGTGCGTGTGCGTGTGCGTGTGCGTGTGTGTGTGTGTGTGTGTGTGTGTATGTGCGTGTGCGTGTGCGTGTGTGTGTGTGTGTGTGTGTGTGTGTGTGCGTGTGTGTGTGTGTGTGTTTAACTTTTGTAAAACATCGTTGGTGAGCAGCTTCTGCTTGTTTTGAAGATCGTGCAACCATTTCCGGTAGAAGGGCGGCAAGGTGGCGCAGCTGGTAGTGCTGCTGCCTCACAGCGCCAGGGACCCGGGCTCGATCCCCGATCCCATGCGCTGCCTGAATGGGAGTTTACACCTGTCCCCCCCGTGACCGCGTGGGTTTCCTCCTGGTGCTCCGGTTTCCTCCCACATCTCGACGACGCACGGGTTTGTAGATGACAGGCCTTCAGAGGGCGATCAATGGTTAGTGTGGAGTTGGTGGGCCATGGGCCTGTTTCCATGCTGTATCGTCCCAACAACCAATTGAATCGATCCAAGTCTCGCCCTTTAGGAACGTGGAACGGACACCCTAAGCAGCAACATCCCCTGACCTGGGTTTCAATTCCCTGTCTAATTCCACCCACATGATGATATCAACAACATGCACAGGGCTCAGAAAAAAACGAATGGACCCATGGCCTTAAATGCCAACCACATAAGGATTATGCCTTAGGAGAATAGGGTGTAATGTGCCATTTAAAGTGCCCACACTGGGCATTGTCTTTAGGTACAAAGATTCAACCTTGGTTATTTCAATTTTTTTAAATTTAGTTTAGTTTAGTTCAGCGCAGAAACAGGCCCACCGAGTCCGCACCGACCAGCGATCCCCGCACACTAACACTATCCTACACACACTGGGGACAATTTTACATTTATACCAAGCCAATTAACCTACAAACCTGTACGTCTTTGGAATGTGGGAGGAAACTGGAGATCTCGGAGAAAGCCCACGCAGATCACGGGGAGAACATACAAACTCCGCACAGACAAGCACCCGTAATCAGGATCGAACCCGGGCCTCTGGTGCTGTAAGGCAGCAACTCTACCGCTGCGCCACCGTGCCACCCCATCTAATTAAAATATAATTGGCAGACCTACTGACCATGGGCTGATACACATGCGCACAATTCTCATCTGTGAAGGAGGCATTGGTCTGGTCAAAACCACAGATGGTGATGGAGGCCAAGTCGGTGGATATTTTTAAGGCTGAGATAGACAGATTCTTGAATAGTACGGGTGTCAGAGGTTATGGGGAGAAGGCAGGAGAATGGGGTTAGGAGGGAGAGGTAGAACAGCCACGATTGAATTCCGGAATAGAGTTGGTGGGCTGAATGGCCTAATTCTGCTCCTATCACTAACCTCCCTGCACATGGACGATGTCGCCGTCTTCTGCTCGGATCCAGGGTCGGTCCGCAGATCAGCATCTGTGACCAGTTTGGGTCGGCATCTGGAGCCAGAGACAACCGTAGGAAGAGCGAGGCCATACTCTTCGGCAACGAGGCCAGACCGATCTCCCGTCCCCTACGCCACCAGGTCTGACTTGTAGATAAACAGGAAGGGTATACATCCCTCCGCAGAGTAACAGGCCCTTCAGCCCACCGAGTCCGCACCGACCAACACCATCCTACACACTCGAGGGACAATTTTACATTCATCCTGAAGCCAATGAACCTACAAGCCTGTACGTCTTTGGAGTGTGGGAGGAAACTGAAGATCTCGGAGAAAACCCACGCAGGTCACGGGGAGAACGTACAAACTCCGTACAGACAGCACCCGTAGTTGGGATCGAACTGGGGTCTCTGGCGCTGTGAGGCAGCAACTCTACCGCTGCGCCACCGTGCCGCTCCGTAAGGAAAAAAGTAGGCTCAGTGATTTATTTTTTACTTATTTTATATTAATGTCTTAAATCATTTATTCGTGTTTAAGTGTGTCCGAAGTTAATTTCATTATAAAATGTCTTTGCTTTTTTTCAATTATTTACGGCAATATTAATAATTTGTGAACATCGCTAAGATCAAAGGCTTTTAAAGGCAGTTATAATGCCTGCCAGCTTTCCCGAGGAGTGAGCCTCCGCCCAGCCTTCCCTCTTGCTGACGACTATCAAGGCACACAAAGAGGCTCTGTTTAGGCCTTGAGGCCTAGCATACTGGCGTCTTGCTGCACAATGGTGCAGCCACGGTTCATACGTTCATAAGTTCTGGGAGTAGAATTAGGCCATTCGGCCCACCAAGTCTACTCCGCCATTCAATCATGGCTGATCTATTAACCCCTCTCAACCCCATTCTCCCCATAACCCCTGACACCCGTACTAATCAAGAACCGTTCAATCTCAGCCTTAAAAATATCCATTGACTTGGCCTCCACAGCCTTCTGTGGCGACGGACTCCACAGATTCACCACCGAGAGTTACTCCAGCCTTTTCTTTCCGCGTCAATTTTCGTGTGAAAAATGACTCCCTGGAGAGAAGGAATAGGTGACGTTCCGGGTCGAGACCCTTCTTCAGGCTTCAGACCCCTGTCTCACCCGCTGAGTTACTCCAGCTGTTTGTGCCTGTCTTTGCATTGAAATTAATGCTTGGCCAAGCAGCGACTGGGTGAAAGAAATGGAAGGAAAGACGGTGATCACAAGGGAAATATCCTCATTCCGGCAAAAGACATAAAATAACTACTTACAAAGCAACGAGCCTGGGGGGACTGTGCAAACCACCCGATTCATAAATCATTATTAACTCCTTCATTGGTTCGATGTGTCCTCGGCTCCAGATGTTCCTGTTTTAATTTCACCCATTTAGTACACTTCTTGCAAGGTAGAAGGCAATAAAGATGTCCTCATCAAGATGATGGATGCCATATTAGAGTCTGATGTCTTCCTTCCCCCAGAAGGTTGCTCGAAGACATCAAGGACTCCCCGGTCAGTTATCGCAGGGTCAAGCTCTTCCAACTTCATGCCAGCAGCGACGTCAAACCTACAGTGACGTCTCCGTCCCATTAACTTCACTCTCTCTGACCTGCCCAGTCTGATGTGTATATTTTCGACACCAGACACTCTGTGTTTTTCCAGCCAGACTAGCAATTTAGTGTCAATTTGTCCTGAATTGTGGTCTGTGAGCTCTTGTCTGCTAGCAATTGTTCTGAGCTGAACCAAAATTGGTTTTCATTTGAGACGAGAGCCTTTAGAAGTGGTCTGGGATACACACTGGAACATTTCATTTTAATTCAAGTTCAGACTCCAGAGATTTAAAGTCTGCAGCTCACCTCATTTGATCTTTTCAATGCCATTCATCTGCTGACTTGCTAATTTTGCCTCATTTTATTTGCAGTTCAGTTTAGTTTAGTTCCTTCTCCCCCCTCCGTCTCCCCCCTCTCCCCCCTCCGTCTGCGCTGACCAGCGATCCCCGCACACTAGTACCATCCTACACTCGAGGGACAATTTACAATCTGTACCGAAGCCACTTAAGGGCCTGTCGCACTTAGGCGATTTTTTAGGCAACTACAGGCGACTAGGCCGTCGCCACCTGGTCGCCGGGGAGTCGCCTGTATGGTCGTGAGTCGTCTCCTCGGTCACCCAAAGAGTCGTAGCGTCTCTCTGGTCGCCGCTGGGTTTTCAACATGTTCAAAAATTGTCAGAGACGGTCGGCAACGGTGGCTTTGACGGTCAATGAGCGTAGCTTGACATCTCCTGACGTAGGTGCTGTCGTAGTTGTCGGCAGGTGACGTAGGTTGTCGCCGGTGCTGACTTCATTTTTTTTGTTGTTAAAGTAATGATTCTATTTCAAATTTTATGTCGAAGGGGGGGGGGGGGGTTCTAGTCGCTGTTTTTTCCACAACCTGCTACGACTATAACAGTCGCCGTCAGTCGTCTAAAAATAGCCTAAGTGGGACAGGCCCTTTAACCTACAAACCTGGATGTCTTTGGAGTGTGGGCGGAAAACCAGTGCACCTGGGGAAAACCCACGTGGTCACGGGGAGAACGTACAAACTCCATACAGACAGCTATACAGCAATACTCAGCAATACTGCATATCAGTAACGGAGAATATTCCTATTGTAAAATGAATAACTACGAATTGGCTCGGTGGAACTATGACCCACTCTTGGTTGCATTAGGGACTTTGGGCACTATATTGTTTTTTTTAAATTTATCGATTTTAAATAATGTTATCAATTGTGTAGTGTGTTCACAAACCAGTTAGAGTGGTAGAGACATACAGCGTGAAAACAGGCCCTTCAGCTGAACCAGCCCATGCCAGCCAACATGGCCCATCTACACTGGTCCAACCTGCCTGCATTTGGCCCATATCGAGATTGTGGGACTGTCTTATGAGGGAAGATTGAAAAGACCAGGCTTGTATTCACTGGATTTTAGAAGGATGAGGGGGAGATCTTATAGAAACATATAATATTATAAAAGGACTGTATAAGCTAGATGCAGGAAAAATGTTCAGGAATGTTTAAGATGTTGGGCGAGTCCAGAACCAGGGGCCACAGTCTTAGAATAAAGGGGAGGTAATTTAAGACTGAGGTGAGAAAAAACTTTTTCACCCAGAGTGTTGTGAATTTATGGAATTCCCTGCCACAGAGGGTAGTGGAGGCCAAGTCACTGGATGGATTTAAGAGAGAGTTAGAAAGAGCTTTAGGGTCTAGTGGAGTCAAGGGATGTGGGGAGAAGGCAGGCACGGGTTATTGATAGGGGACGATCAGCCATGATCACGATGAATGGCGGTGCTGGCTCGAAGGGCCCAATGGCCTCCTCCTGCATCTATTTTCTGTGTTTCTATGTTTCTATATTGCTCTAAACGTGTCCTTTCCATGTACCTGTCCAAATGTCTCTTAAACGTAACAATAGTCCCTGCCTCACTGCCTCCTTTTGCAGCTCGTTCCATACACCCACCATCCTTTGTGTAAAAAAAAGTCACCCCTCAGACTCCTATTAAATCTTCCCCCTCTCACCTTAAACCTTTTTTCTGCTGTTGCAAGTAAGACTTTCATCATTTTATTTCGGTCCATGTGACAATTAAATACTCTCGACTCTCGACTCAAATCTTGGACATGTACCCTGGTCAGGTCAATTAATGAGTTGCTATAATATATTTATTATAAGACTAAAGGCTTTCCTATAAATAGATTGGAAACTTCTGCGCCCCTTGGGCAACTTTTTACTTACGCTGCAACTCGGCAAAAGCTCCCCAGATGTTTTAAAGTGCAGCTGTGCATCGGGTCTTTCGGCGACTCGGGTAAGGCGCTCGGGATATTTGATGCAGCCTCTGCCTAAGGCTTACGATTAACCTAGCCAGCCGGAAAAGCTTGGCTGCTTTCAGAGAGGGATTGGCATGTTAGGGAAGAGGTATAATACGGAGAGAGTTAGTCCAAAAAAACAACACCTTATCATCACAGAAAAAAAGACACAAAGTGCCGGAGTAACTCAGCGGGTCAGGCAGCATCTGTGGAGATGGATCATTGTGGCCATTTCCTGTGCCGTCGATGCAGGCTCTGCTTTATTCTGTACCCCCCCACGCCACCAGTTTCCCCCCTCCCTGATTCTCAGCCTGATGAAGGGTCTCGACCTGAAACTTCACTTATTCCTTTTTGTCAGAGTTGCTGCCTGACCCGCTGAGTTACCCAGCCAGTTTGTGTCTATCTTTGCATCTGAAGCTACCTCTTACACATCTCTGGAGAACATGGATAGGTGATTTTTCGTGAAGGATTACTTTGTCCAGACTGATTGTGGTGGGGGTCGGCATGGGGGTGGGGGGGGGGGGGGGGGTGAAGTGAAAGCTGGAAGAGAGGAGAGGCAGGACAAAGCCTGGCAAGTGATAGGTGGATAGATTAAACCTGAAGAAGGGTCTCAACCCAAAACATCACCCATTCTTTATCTCCAAAGATGCTGTCGAACCGCTGAGTTACTCCAGCACTATTGTGCCTACCCTAAGTGATAGGTGGATACGGGTGAGTGGCTTTTATAGGCAGTTGGTTGGACAAAGGCCAGAGATGAAAAGATAAAAGGTGTGAAATAAGGATAGGTGCAAATTGTGAAGCCAGAGGATGCGATGTTGGTGGAAGGAGGAATATGGGTGGATGGGGAGGGTAGAATATACAAAAGGTATCATATCAGGACTAAGTTCTATTAATCTGAAGGGAAGGAAAGAGATGGGCCTCCATTGTACGAGCCTCCCCGGAACCTGATTCAGCAGACAGCTTGGGTAGGCATTAAATGGATGGCCATCTGGCTCTTTCTCTTATTAAACTGTGACCTGCACAGTTCTCCATTCACTGTCTGGATTATTCCATGCCACCTGGACGAATTACCCCTTGTAGTGCCAAGAAGGGTAAAAATACGCATCTGATGCCACATTTGCACTGACATCGACAGAAATTATATAGGCTTCCTTGACCCATCAACAATGGACCCAGGGTGGCACGGTGGTGCAGCGGTAGAGTTGCTGTCTTACTGTGCCGGAGACCCGGGTTCGATCCTGACCACGGGTGCTGTCAGTGGAGTTTGTACATTGTCCCCATGACCTGCACGGGTTTTCCCCGGATGCTATGGTTTCCCCCTACACTCCAAACACGTGCAGGTTTGTAGGTTAATTGGCTTTGGTAAAAACTATTGTGAAACGTCCCTAGTGTATGTAGGATGGTGCCAGCGTGTGGAGATCGCTGGTCGGCGCGGAATCGTTGGGCCAAAGGGCCTGTTGCACAGAGGCGCAGCGGTAGAGTTGCTGTCTAACAGCGCCAGAGACCCGGGTTCGATTCTGACCTCGGGTGCTGTCTGTACGGAGTTTGTACGTTCTCCCCGTGACCTGCGTGGGGTTTCTCCGGGTGCTCCGGTTTCCTCCCACACTCCAAACACGTGCAGGTTTGTAGTTTAATTGGCTTTTTGTAAATTGTCCCTTGGATGTGGTGGAGAACTAGTGTACGGTGGTCGTTGGTCAACGCGGACGCGGTGGGCAGGGGGGCCTGTTCCACGCTGTATCTCAAAACTAAACTAAACTTAACAAAAAAGAAGCAATGTGTGGAATGATGACCCAAATTAGTGGAAGCAACAAAGCATCTGTGGGATTTACCCTTTAAAAATCACATGAAGTTAACTAAATCTGCCAGCCATAAAATTAAAATATTTACAAGCTTTTTAGGCCAACACAAGGAAGGTGAACACAAAATGCTGGAGTAACTCAGCGGGACAGGCAGTTCTCTGGACAGAAGGAATGGGTGACGTTTCGGGTCGAGACCCTTCTTCTCAACGCAAAACATCGCTCATTCCTTCCATTGAGAGGTGCTGCCAGTCGCGATGAGTTACTCCAGCATGTTTCGTTGAAACCAGCACCTGCAGTTCTTTCCTACAACGAGGAAGCTAATGACAGATTCATGGATATGAGATAACGTAATGATACAAGATGTTATATTTTATGGGTACGAAGGTCCGTGTGATCTGACGTGAGTTCGGACCCAGTCCAAGATTTATAGGCAATCGCCTAGTTATTTTTTTTCCTAGATCTCCAGGCTCCACAAAAATCATTAAAAGGAATACCGGTGACCAGTCATAGAATCTTAGTGTACGGAACACATCGGAAGTAAAATGAAACGAGAAAAGAGAGTAATAAAAAGTTTCTAAAAGAGGAACGGAGGTAGTGTTGCCTCCTTACAGCACCAGAGACCGGGTTCGATCCTGACTACGGGCGCTGTCTATACGGAGTTTGTATGTTCTCCCCCGTGACCTGCGTGGGGTTTCTCCGGGAGCTCCAGTTTCCTCCCACACTCCAAAGACGTACAGGTTTGTAGGTTAATTGGCTTTGGTATAATTGTAAATTGTCCCTTGTGTGTGTAGGATAGTGTTAGTTGGGGGGATTGCAGGTCGGAGCAGACTCGGTGGGCCGAAGGGCCTGTTTCCCTGCTATATGTCTTAACTAAACTAAACTAAACTAAACTAAAAGAGGTAAATCAAAATAAATATAATATCACATTCTCAACACGGATTACTTGGACTGCCAGACCCACTATTCATTGCTGTGGGTATGGTTGAAAGCTAAGGTATGATGAGCATTTGACGGCCTGTACTCACTGGAGGACGAGGGGGAATCTCTTTGAGCTTACCGAATAGTGAAAGGCCTGGAAAGAGTGGATGTGGAGAGGATGTTTCCACTCATGGGAGAATCTAGGACCAGGGGCCATTGTCTCAGAATTAAAGGATGTACCTTTAGGAAGGAGACGAGGAGGAATGTCTTTTGTCGGAGGGTGTGGAATAGACAATAGACAATAGGTGCAGGAGTAGGCTGTTTGGCCCTTCGAGCCAGCACCGCCATTCAATGTGATCATGGCTGATCATCCCCAAGCAGTACCCCGTTCCTGCCTTCTCCCCATATCCCTCGACTTCGCTGGCGTTCAGAGCCCTATCGAGCTCTCTCTTGAAAGTATCCAGAGAACCGGCCTCCACCGCCCTCTGAGGCAGAGAATTCCACAGACTCACAACTCTTTGTGTGAAAAAGTATTTTCTCACCTCCGTTCTAAATGGCTTACCCCTTATTCTTAATTGATTGCCGCAGAAGGCTGCGGAGCCCAAGCCAATGGATACATTTATAGTGGAGATTGATGGATTCTTGATGAGTATGGGTGTCAGGGGATATGGGGAGGAGGCAGGAGAACGGGATTAGGAGGGAGAGATAGACCAGCCATGATTGAATATCAGAATAGACGATGGGCTGAATGGCCTCATTCTGTTCCTATCTCATAAACTTATTAACTACCTCTATCACAATAATAAGGTTTGTCGGTAAACGGTGACGGGTGGTAACGCTGTCTTCTCTGTAGTTATGCTGCATGGAAATAAGCCCTTTGACTCAACTCAGCGAGCCGACCAAGATGACCTATCTATGCTGCACCCATTTAGAGTCATTGAGTCATACAGCATGGAAACAGGCTCTTCGGCCCAGCCTGCCCATGTTGCCCCCATGGTACCCCATCTTCACTAATACCACCTGTCTGCATTGGGCCCTTACTCTTTTAAACCTATCCTATCCATGCACCTTGGCCAAATGAATGTTAAATGTTGTTATGGCACCTGCATCATCTACCTCCACTGGAATGTTTCTGCCATTTACCATTCCCCCTCTGTGTGAAGAAGTTGCCCCTCAGGTTCCTATTAAATCTTTTCCATGCCACGGTAAACCTATCTCCTCAGGTTCTTGATTCCCCTACTCAACCTGTGTGGTCACCCTATTTATTTCCCTCCTGATCGTACACACCTCTGTAAGATCACCCTCCTCATCTTCCTGCGCTCCAAGGAATAAAATCCTAGCCTGCCCAACCTCTACTTATAGCTCAGGCCCCCAAGCCCTGCCAACATCCTCTTAACTCCTCTCTGTACCATTTCCAGTTTGACAGCATCGTTCCCATCACAGGGTGACCAAAACTGAACACCATACTCCAAATCCACCAGCTAACCCAATTTATGGGTGGCACAGCGGTAGAGTTGCGGCCTTACAGATCCAGAGACCCAGGTTCGATCCTGACTACGGGGGCTGCCTGTATGGAGTTTGTACGTTCTCCCCGTGACCGCGTGGGTTTTCTCCAGGTGCTCAGGTTTCCTCCCAAAGAAGTGCGGGTTTGTCGGTAAATTGGCTTCTGCAAATTGTAAACTGTCTCTGGTGTATAGGATAGTGTGAGTGTTCGTAAATCATAAATTGTCCTTCAAGTGTGTAGGACAATGTTAATATACAGGTGGATCGCGGGTCGGTGCGGACTCGGTAGCACGAAGGGCCCGTTTCCGCGCTGCATCTCGAAACTAAACTAAAAATGAGTTTGGCCCCATTTCCCTCTAAATCTTTCCTATCCACAGACCGAATGCAGAATCCAGAAAATAAGATGCCGAGTTGTATGCAGAGGTGTATAAAATCATGAGATGAACAGATCGGGTAGCTGTACAGAATCTCCTGCCCAGAGCAGGGGAATCGAGGACCAGAGGACATAGGTTCAAGGTGAAGGGGAAAAGGTTTAATAGGAATCTGAGGGGGTAACTTTGTCACACTAAGGGTGGTGGGTGTGTGGAACGAGCTGCCAGAGGAGTTAGTTGAGGCTGGGACTATCCCATCGTTTAAGAAACAGGTACATGGATAGGACAGGTTTGGAGGGATGTGGACCAAGCACAGGCAGGTGGGACTAGTGTAGCTTGGCCAGTATGGGCAAGTTGGGCCAAAGGGCCTGTTTCCACACTCTAATTAAAGCAGAATTGAATCTGCTTTGACCTTTCTCATTAAGCTTGAACCACCTCAAGTGGGGCCATTTCAGGTGATCACTTGAGTTAAGATATTCATCCCTGGCAGTTCATCAGCCCGGCCGCCTTTGGCTGCCACAGCATGCGGGTCACATGATTGTGATTAAACTTCTCTACTTCTCTTTGATTTGCACTGACCTCTGGCCTTCATCAAATCCATACAGCTGAGTTTCGTTCACTTGAAAGGATTCCTGACCAACTAATTGTAAATCAATGGGTTTTAAGAGATTTGTGTCATTGTCATATCGCAGCTGTGTGCAAACTGGATTAAGCTCGGGCTCAGCAATGATTAGCCCTGCATATGGTTTGGATTTTGTGCACTGGAATCATAAAACGACGTTATAAACAACTGTTTTGAAAGCTCGAGAAATAAATCAACTATGAATCGATCAAACCACTGAAGATTCACCGTTTGTTTCCCCCAGAGTCTGTATGAACGTCACGGTAAAATGTTATTTGGTGTGTGGTTGAACAGCTAGCAAGAAATGATTTAAAAATATGTACACACAGATAAGGAGACGTCTATTTACTCCCATTGATTTATTTGTCAGTTGGGGTTCTTTTCAGACACTCAATTACATGACAGTGAAGCTGACCGATAGCCCAGCTCGGTTAATGAAACACTATCCGCTTGATGTATTTAACACAAAAAATGCTCCAAATGTAATCACTGCTTCCCAATCCCAAATGTGGGCAACGTCAGTGTAACTGATCTATAGACGTATTTAAAAAGAGGCAATCTGTTGTTAACGAGAAAGTGGTTCTTGCTGAAGGATACGATATGATAGAACTTTACTCATCGGTCTGCTGACAGTCGCGACGCACGACAAGGTGGACGAAAACCTGAAATTAAAAAATTTAATTAAAAGGTGAAAAAAAAGGAAATGACCAGCTGCGGAGCCAGAGGCCCAGGTTCAATCCCGAATCCCGGGTGTTATCCGTACGGAGTTTTTTCTACTTTCTTCCCGTGACCGCGAGGGTTTTCCCCCGGGAGATTCAGTTTCTTCCCACACTCCAAAGACGTACAGGTTTGTTGGCTTGCTAAACTGGAACGAACGAACAGACGATCAAACGAAAGCAGGCTTATCCCCTGGGCAGAGGATTTTAAAACTAGAGTGCCGTTCCCACTCCCCCCCCCCCCCCCCACCCCTCCCCCACACCAGGTCCCTCTTTGTTCTCCCAGAGTCCCTTGCGGCGGTCCCCATCCAGCGGACGAACTGTGAGCTATGGGGCTGCAACGATGTGTCTCCAACGGGGCACGGTGGCGCAGCGGTAGAGTTGCTGCCTGACAACGCTTGCAGCGCCAACGGCCCAGGTTCGATCCCGTCTACGGGCGCTTGTCTGTACGGAGTTTGTACGCTCTCCCCGTGACCGCGTGGGTTTTTCACCCGAGAGCTTCGGTTTCCTCCCACACTCCAAAGACGTGCAGAAACTAATTTGCTTCTGTAAAACTTATAAATTGTCCCTAGTGTGTGTGTGTAGGACAGCGTTAATATGCGGGGATCGCTGGTCGGCGCGGACTCGGTGGGTCGAAGGGCCTGTTTCTGCGCTGTATCTGTCAACTAAACCAAACTAATGTTGTAGTGTTGCAGTGATTTTTTTTTAACTTCTCCAGTGCTTTTGACACCATCCGGCCTGCACTGCTAGGGAGCAAACTGACGATGATGCGGGTGGTTGCTCCATGTGTGTATGTACGGGCAGGTGGTTGGTGAAGTGTAGAGCAAAGAGCTATGATCGTCACTGCTTTGATGCGCCATATGTTGAACAACTCTCTTCTCCGTCATTACTCTCAGCCTCATGGACATCACGGTGATATAGCTGAGTGAATTAGGTTCTAGAAGCAGAATTAGGCCATTCGGTCCATCAAGTTCACTCCGGGCCGAGACTCTTGAACCCGAAGCGTTACCTATTCCTTCTCTCCAGAGATTGCTGCCTGACCCGCTGGGTTACTCCTGCATTTTGTGCCTGTCTTCCGATTCATTCATCTTGTGGAATCTGCTTGGTCAAGAGATACAGTTAATTCTCATTCCATCTCTACGGGGGGGAGCATCAACCAGGGATTCCGATGAGCGTCATGTTTTTATTCTGTTTCAGTTATTGTCTTTTGAATGTCTGTCGAATACCTCTGAATGCCAGCCACCTTTGTGGTGTTTTGACAGCTACAGGCTAAACCCAGGTGGCGTTACAAGTGTTCGGTGGACAGGATTTGGCCTGACACCACATCATGGGATTAACGTCACCAGAGACAGGCAGAAAAAGCTGGAGCAACTCAGCGGAGCAGGCAGCATCTCTGGAGGGAAGGAATGGATGACGTTTCGCGTCGAGACCCTTCGTCGCAGGAGACCCTGCTGTGGTACACGACCTTGCAGCCAGGAATATGCTCAGCTTCAGCGAGTAAAGGACATGAAAACATGGAACTGCAGGTACTGTTTTTTTTTTTAAAGACACAAAGTGCTGGAGTAACTCAGCGAGTCGGGCAATATCTCTGGAGAATGTGGATAGATGAGGTTTTGGATCAGAACTCTTCTTCAGTGGTGAGTCTCTGGAACTCTCTGCCACAGAGGGTAGTTGAGGCCAGTTCATTGGCTATATTTAAGAGGGAGTTAGATGTGGCCCTTGTGGCTAAGGGGATCAGAGGGTATGGAGAGAAGGCAGGTACGGGATACTGAGTTGGATGATCAGCCATGGTCATATTGAATGACGGTGCAGGCTCGAAGGGCCGAATGGCCTATTCCTGCACCTAATTTCTATGTTTCAGGCTGATAGTAGTATCTTCCCTGTGCCACACCTGGATGCCCATCTACTCCACCCTTTCTCCTCATCCCCTTTCACCGATATTCCTTCCTCTGGGTTCACATTTCACATGTGTATGATCTCCTTATATTGCTACTGACAGTTTCTTCCCAGCTGTTATCAGGCAACTGACTCATCCTACCACAGCAGGAGAGCAGTCCTGAACTGCGATCTACCTCATTGGTGACCCTTGGACAGTCTTTGATCGGACTCTGCTGGCTTTACCTTGCACTAAACGTTATGTCCTTTATCATGTATCAGTACACTGTTAAATGGCTCAAGTATTGTCATGTATCGTCTTTCCGCTGACTGGTTAGCGCGCAACAATAGCTTTTCACTGTACCTCGGTACACGTGACAATAATCTTAACTAAGCCAAGCTAAACAACCTTTTTTTCTTTTCATCTCTGGCCTTTGTCCAACCACCTACCGATCAAATATCTCCTCACCTATATCTACCTATCCTTTGGATAGACATAACGTTCTGGAGGAACTCGGCAGGTCGGGACCCTTCTCCAAGAGTCTGATGAAGGGTCCTGATCCGAAATGTCACCCTTCCTTTTTCTCCAGAGATGTTGCCTGACATGCTGAGTTGCTCCAGCACTTTGTGTCTATCTTTGGTATAAAATCTGCATCTAGAAACATAGAAACATAGAGAATAGGTGCAGGAGGAGGCCATTCGGCCCCTCGAGCCAGCACCGCCATTCATTGTGACCATGGCTGATCGTCCCCAATCGATAACCCGTGCCTGCCTTCTCCCCATATCCCTTGACTCCACTAGCCCCAAGAGCTCCATCTAACTGTTGCTTAAATCCATCCAGTGATTTGGCCTCCACTGCCCTCTGTGCAGGGAATTCCACAAATTCATAACTCTCTGGGTTAAAAGGTTTTTTCTCACCTCAGTCTTAAATGGCCTCCCCTTTATTCCAAGACTGTGGCTCCTGGTTCTGGACTCGCCCAACTTTGGGAACATTTTTCCTGCATCTAGTTTGTCCAGTCCTTTTATAATTTTATATGTTTCTATAAGATCCTCCCCCTCATCCTTCTAAACTACAGTGAATACAAGCCTAGACTTTTCAATCTTTTCTCACATGACTGTCCCGCCATATACAGTTCTTTGGCAGGCGTTGTCCCAACACCACCTCTCCTCCAGCTTTCTCACCTGGTGAGGAATGGTCAGGAGATGGTATTGGGTAGACAGATGGGACTGAAGGCTGATAAATCCCCAAGGCCTGGTGGTTTGCATCCCAGGGTACTCAAGATGGTGGCTCAAGAAATTGTGGATGCATTGGTGATCATTTTCCAATGTTATATAGATTCAGGATCAGTTCCTGTGGATTGGAGGGTGGCTAATGTTATTCCCCTTTTCAAGAAAGGAGGGTGGGACAAAGCAGGGAATTAAAGACCAGTTAGTCTGACATCAGTGGTGGGGAAGATGCTGGAGTCAATTATAAAAGATGAAATAGCAGCACATTTGCATAGCAGTAACGGTCCAAGTCAGCATGGATTTATGAAGGGGAAATCATGCTTGACAAATCTTCTGGGAATAAAATGGACAAGGGAGAGCTAGTGGATGTAGTGTAAATGGACTCTCAGAAAGCCTATGATAAGGTCCCATATATGAGATTAGTGGGCAAAATTAGAGCACATGGTGTTGACATGGGTTGAAAACTGGTTGGCAGAGAGGAAATAAAGAGTAGGGATTAATGGGTCCCTTTCAGAATGGCAGGCAGTGACTAGTGGGGTGCCGCAAGTCTCGGCACTGGGACCGCAGCTATTTACAATATACATTAATGATTTAGAATAAGGAATTAAAAGTGACAATAGCAAATTTGCAGATGACTCAAAGCTGGGTGGCAGTGTGAACTGTGAAGAGAATGCTAGGAGGTTGCAGGGTGACTTGGACGGTTGGGTGAATGGGCAGATGCATGGCAGGTGCAGAATAATGTGGATAAATGTGAGGTTATCCACTTTTGTGGCAAGAACGGGAAGACAGATTATTATCTGAATGCTGTCATGTTCAGAAAAGGGGAAGTATAATGAGACCTGGGTGTCCTAGTACATCAGTCACTGAAAGTAAGCATGCAGGTACAACAGGCAGTGAAGAAAGTGAAAAAAGGTAGCCTTCATAACGAATGGAGTTGAGTATAGGAGTAAAGACGTCCTTCTGCAGTTGTACAGGGGCTTGGTGAGATAACACCTGGGGTTTTGTGTGCAGTGTAGATCTCCTAATTTGAAGAAGGACATTCTTGCTATTGAGGGAGTGCAGCGTAGGTTCACAAGGTTAATTCCTGGGATGGCGGGACTGTCATTTGTGGAAAGAATGGAGCAGCTGGGCTTGTATTCACTGCAATTTAGAAGGATGAGAGGGGATCTTGTAGAAACATAAAATTATTAAGGGATTGGACTCGCTAGATGCAGGAAACATGTTCCCGATGTTGGGGGAGTCCAGAACCAGGGGCCACATTTTAAGAATAAGGGGTAGGCCATTTAGAACTGAGATGAGGGAAAACATTTTCACACAGAGAGTTGTGAATCTGTGGAATTCTCTGCCTCAGAAGGCAGTGGAGGCCGATTCACAGAATGCATTCAAAAGAGAGTTGGACAGATGTCTCAGGGCTAGCAGAATCACGAAGGAAGGGGAGAAGGCAGGAATGGGCTACTGATCATGGATGATCAGCCATGATCACATTGAATGGTGGTGCTGGCTCGAAGGGCCGAATGGCCTACTCCTGCACCTATTGTCTATGCATTTATGACAATCAGCCTGAAGATGGGCATGACCCGAAACATCGTCTATCCTTGATGTACTGCACTGCCTGACCCGCTGAGTTACTCCAGCACTTTGTTTTGTTTAACATAAAAAACGAAGTTAGAGTCGAGACTGGAAACTTCATTTAATCAACTAATTTTAAATCCCCCGTTACCATGGAGAAATTAAACAGATTTAAATCAGCCCAGCCTTCTGGAATACAAAGCACTTTAATGGAATATGCCCCCAATCCTGAATTTTATAGTCACACCATTGGGCTCAGCGGTTGAGCGACTGTCTAACAGCGCTTGCAGTGCCAGAGACCCGGGTTCGATCCCGACTATGGGTTCTGTCTGTACGGAGTTTGTACGGTCTCCCCCTAGACCTGCATGAGTTTCCTCCCACACTATTGTAGATTAATTGGCTTGGTGTATGTATAAATTGTCCCTGGTGTGTGTAGGACAGTGTTAATGTGTAGGGATCGCTGGTGGGTACGGACTCGGTGGGCCGAAGGGCCATTTTTCCGCGCTGTATAATCTAAACTAAACTAAACTAAACCATGACAGCGTTTCAGGTTTGGGGCAAAGATTTTAAAATCCTGTTGTGTTACAATGCCAGGAAAGTAATTATTTTTTCCAAGAGTGCATGAGGCACTGGACAGCTAAAAATGACCGTCATACATTTCCTCAGATTAGCTGTCGTCCTGCATGCTTCGGTTCATTCTCTCATTTGAAACCAATATGTGGGGATTTTTTTCCTTGCAGTCTGGCATCAGACTAAAGCACAATTTTGATACCGGTTGTCACCAACGCAATGAAGTTCACCGCGAGCTGGGAATTGGAAGGGGGCGGGAATAAAACCAGCAAGCAAAACTCATTTCACCGAGAATAGGTTAAAACAGACAACAGTTTGAACAGAACAATTCTGGCCTATTCTGGGCAGAGTGACTGCAATAAATCATTCCGTCTGATGAAATTGTATTTTGTTTTAGAAAAGATTAGTGAGGCAATAGACAATAGGCGCAGGAGTAGGCCATTTGGCCCTTCAAGCCAGCATCGCCATTCAATGTGATCGTGGCTGATCATCCCCAATCGGTACCCCGTTCCTGCCTTCTCCCCATATCCCCTGACTCCGCCGGTGAAGAACCGGCCTCCACTGCCCTCTGAGGCAGAGAATTCCTCAGACTCACAAATCTCTGTGTGAACAAGTGTTTCCTCATTTCCGTTCTAAATGGCTTACCCCTTATTCTTAAACTGTGGCCCCTGGTTCTGGACTCCCCCAACATCGGGAACATGTTTCCTAGCGTGTCCAAACACTTAATAATCTAATATGTTTTAATAAGATCCCGTCTTGTTGAGAGGTACAGGGCAGAAACAGCCCCTTCGGCCCATCGAGCCCTCCCTGACCAGCAATCCCTGCACACTTACACTATCAGTACCCCGTTCCTGCCTTCTCCCCATATCCCCTGACTCCGCTATCTGCAAGAGCCCTATCTAACTCTCTCTTGAAAGTATAGAGAGAACTGGCCTCCACCACCGTCTGAGGCAGAGAATTCCCCAGACTCACAAATCTCTGTGTGAAAAAGTGTTTCCTCGTCTCCGTTCTAAATGGCTTACCCCTTATTCTTAAACTGTGGCCCCTGGTTCTGGACTCCCCCAACATCGGGAACATGTTCCCTAGCGTGTCCAAACACTTAATAATCTAATATGTTCCAATAAGATCCTGTCTTGTTGCAAGGTACAGTGCAGAAACAGGCCCTTCGGCCCATCGAACCCACCCTGACCAGCAATCCCTGCACACTTTGTGCACACACAAGAGAAAATGTACAATTGCACCAAGCCAGTTAGCCTACAACCCTGTATGTCTTTGGATTGTGGGAGGAAACAGAAGCATCCCTCGCAGGTCACGGGGAGAACGTACAAAACTGTGTGCAGGCAGCACCCGTGGTCAGGATCGAACCCGGGTCTCCGGCGCGGTGAGGCAGCGACTCTACCGCTGCGCCACGAGGCAAAATTGGTTTCTGAAATCGGGCATCTGATTAGTCCATTGCACAGTCCAGTGCAGAGGATCTTAAGACTTGCAAGGATTAAATGTGCATCACCCATCACTACTTCAAAGCTAGACATAGCCGGCTCACTCTGCAGCCTTACAGGGATTACAAGGCATTGGAAAAAGCAAGCAGCGAGCATATGTTAGGAGAATAAAAGGTTCATTAGGATAAAGATTATTTAATTAACAGCAGATCTGAAATTGAAGGCTGCAGGATGCTAACAGCAAAAGATATCAGAAATCAATGGGCGATTAGTGGTTTGATTTTGTTAATTACTGGAATTGTTTCAAGCAGAAGAGATTGATAAAATAAAGTTGTTAAGAAGACACAATCTATCTACTGGGACCCAATACACTGCAACTACTTTCAAAACATAGCTCTACAAGAAATGGGCCTTTTAAAGTGCAAATCAGTTTCCCCTTTGATGAGCCCATCGAGCTTTAATATTAAAAGAGAAAGGAAGTTAAGAGGGAAAAACCGCGCGGAGAAAGATTGCTGCTTAAAATTCAACTTCAGCTAGTTGTAGACACAAAATGCTGGAGTAACTCGGCGGGACAGGCAACATCTCCGGAGAGAAGGAACGGGCGACGTTTCGGGTCGAGACCCTTCTTCAGACTGGGAGTCGGGGGAGAGGGAGGCACAGAGATATGGAAGGGTGAGGTGTGAAAGCGAGAGATTAAAGGGGACAATGGTCAAGGGAAATGTGCGACAAACAGGTGAAAGGCCTGGATAGAGTGGATGTGGAGAGGATGTCGTGACTAATGAGAGAGTCTTGGACCACAGGCCACAGCCTCAGAATTAACGTTTGTCCCTTTACAAAGGAGGAATTTCTTTAACCAGAGGGTGGTGAATCTGTGGAATTCATTGCCATGGACGGCTGTGGAGGTCAAGCCAATGGGTATTTTTAAGGCAGAGATACTTGATTAGTACGGGTCAGGGGTTATGGGGAGAAGGCAGGAGAATGGGCTTGAGCGGGAAAGATAGATCTGCCATGATTGAATGGCGGAGTCGACTTGAGGGGCCGAAAGGCCTAATTCTGCTCCTATTCCTTACGATCACGAGGTTGGAAGATGAAGGGTCTTCGACCCAACAAACAATACCTCTGTCTGTCTCTCTTCCCACAGATACGACCTTGAACTGCTGAGCCCGCTGAGAGCGCGGAGGGGCCCCCGAGAGCAACCTGTAGGGGGGCCCGACGTGAGCGAGGGGGGCAGCCGAGAATGAAGAGGGGACCCCCGGCAGGTCGTCACCGAGAACGAAAGGGGACCCAGCGGGGGGGGGGGGGGGGGGGCCGTCAAGAACAAAGGGGGACCACGTGCGAAGTCTGGCCAGCGGGAAGATAAGACCTTCGATGAGCTTCTTGTAACTTTGTTGGTGCCAGGAACATGGCGACTCTTTGCGTGCCACCGAGGTGAGGTCGGGCGTGTCCCCGGAGAGGGAGACCGCGATGTCCACGGGGACTTTGGACGCCTTCCACGAACGCTGGTCGCCGCGGTGGAATTCATCGCCACAGAAGGCTGTGGAGGTCGTCAGTGGATGTTTTTAAGGCAGAGATGGATAGATTCTTGATTAGCACAGATGTCAGAGGTTTTGGGGAGAAGGCAGAAGAATGGGGTTCGGAGGGAGAGATCGACCAGCCATGATTGAATGGTAGAGTGCACTTGATGGGCCAAATGGCCTAATTCTATTCCAATCTCTTATGATCTAAAGTGGGCAATATACCCTTTAAGTAGTGATATCCTGAAAAAGCACGGCTGCTTATTGTATTCAATATATAACATTATGACAAGTAATTTTACTTCCGCACTGCATTAATAAGTCATGTGTGAGATTTCAGTTATCAGCATTTTGCTCAATAGAAGTTACCTGCGAGTCTTTAATCATAGATGTCGAGAGGTCTGACTTCAGAAGTTCTGGGACTGGTTAAGTACTGGAATATTGCCAGTCATTTTCAGTTCTGGCAGAAAATCTATACCAAGTGGATGTATTGAGACTCACATTGGCTATGAGTAGCTGCTTACCTGGAAGGTATTACAAAAAGTCAAGGCTTGTTCCTTCTGGTTTTCTATTAGAAATACAACCCCAAAGAACGCATTGTTTAACCTCTTAATGACTAAGTTGGGAACAAAAACGACTGGGAAGTGTTATCGAGCCAGAGGCGGCCCTTCGGCCCAACTTGCCCACACCAACCAACGTGTCCCATCCACACTGATCCCACCTGTCCATATCCGTTTGGCCCATATCTCTCGAAACCTGTCCTATCCATGTACCTGTCTAATTGTTTCTTCAACATTGCAATAGTCCCTGCCTCAACTACCTCCTCTCGTTCCACACACCCACCACTCTCTGTGTGAAAAAGCTACCCTTCAGATTCCTGTTAAACATTTCCCCATTAAACCCAAGTCCTCTGGTTCTAGATTCCCCATACTCTGGGCAGGAGACTCCGTGTGTCCACCCAATCTATTCCTCTCACCTCTGTAAGATCACCCCATCGTCCTCCTGTGCTCCAAGGAATCGAGTCCCAGTCGACTCAATCTCTTCCTGTAGCTCAGACCCTGGAGACCTGGAAACATCCTCGTAAAACTGTGTTTATTTTTGAGATATATCCACTATTTACAGTATTCTTGTTTGTATTTCCTTTGGTTTCTGTGTACAAATTATTCTCACAAGTAATCTTGCCATTCCACCTTCCAGAAAAGTTGGTAAAGAGAATGCAGTCAACTCACGTGTCCCAGGTGCATTAAGATTCAGAATTAATATTAATTCCAGGCATGCACGCTCATGCACACCACGTGAAAGCACTCAGCTAGCAGATCATAAAATAATTATTTTGCTTATAGGAAACATCACTTTGCCACAGGGGCAAAATATGTTATATTTTTAATATACACGCTATTATTTTTAATCCACGCTGGCCAGCAATCCCCATGCACTAGCGCTACACTACGCACTAGGGACAATTTACAATCTGCAAAATTGACCTGCAAACCTGCAGATGGACACAAAATGCTGGAGTAACTCGCAGGGTCAGAGAGCATCTGAGTCACTTCAGCACTTTGTGTCCTTCTTCAGTGTAAACCAGCATCTGCAGTTCCTTCCAACGCAACCTACAAACCTGTACTGCTTTGCGGTGCGGGACGAAACTGGAGCACCCGGGGAAAGCCCACGCGGACACGGGGAGAACGCACAAACTCTGGACAGACGGCACCTGTAGTCGGGATCGTTCCCAAGTCTCTGGTGCTGTAAGGCAGCGACTCGACTGCCACACCTCACATTTTTAGTAGTGCCACTTCGTTTAGTAAAATGAATTAGTCAAATTCTGTTGACTATCAGCTGGATCAATCCATGAACATGTTTGATGCAAGCCACTCAGCACATCCCACAGTCCCTTAAGCTAGATGGAAAGGATAGTATGACTCTATAATTTCTATTTCCCCAGGGGACACAGGTTTAAGGTGAAGGGGGAAAGATTTAATAGGAATCTGAGGGGTAACATTTTCACACAGAGGGTGGTGGGTGCATGGAACAAGCTGCCAGAGGAGGTAGTTGAGGCAGGGATTATCCCAATGGTTAAGAAGCAGTTAGATAGGTGCATGGACTGGACCGGTTTGGAGGGATATGGACCAAGGGTAGGCGGGTAGGACTAGTGTAGCTGGGACATGTTGGCCGGTGTGGGCAAGATGGGCCGAAGGGCCTGTTTCTACGCTGTATGGCTCTATGGCTCAATGACAGCACTGGGCCTCTACGTGCAGGAGGTTAGAAAGTTGTGGGGGGACATCATTGAAACTTACAGAATAGTGAAAGAGTTGATGTGGAAAGGAGAGCCTAGGACCAGAGGTCATAGCCTCAGAATTAAAGCACGCTCTTTTAGAAAGGAGGTGAGGAGGAACTTCTTTAGTGAGAGGGTTGTGAATCTGTAGAATCATTGCTGCAGATGACCGTTGAGGCCAAGTCAGTGGATATTTTAAAGGCAGGGGTAGACAAATTCTCGATTAGAATGGGTGTCAAGGGTTATGGGGAGAAGGCAGGAAAATGGGAAGCAGAGATCAGCCACAATTGAATGTCAGAGTGGACTCGATGGGCCGAATGGCCAAATTCTACCACTATAACTTGTGATTCACACAGTGCTCAACCATTGCTGTCGGGCCTTGCTCTATTATCACGATAGATACTTAGATAATAAGAAAAACTTGATGCCATGAGTCAGCTCGGAACTTGTGAAACCTCATAGTTCCTGAATCTGTTGAACCGTTCATTTCCATCAAACAATGGCACTACCTTTTCCACTGAATAGTGTCCTAGGCTCTTTCATTGCCTCATCATGGTGGCACGGTGGAGTTGCTGCCTTACAGCGCCAGAGACCCGGGTTCGATCCTGACTCTGGGCGCTTGCCTGTACGGCGTTTCTACGTTCTCCCTACGACCCCGTGGGTTTTCACCGTGAGGGTGCTCCGATTTCCTCCCACACTCCAAAGGCGTACAGGCTTGTTGGCTAATTGGCTCGGTATAATTGTAAATTGTCCCTGGTGCGTGTAGGATAGTGTAAGCGGGCGGGGATGGCGAGTTGGCGCGGACTCGGTGGGACGATAGGCTGTGCTGTTCTGTGCTGTATCTTTAAACCAAACCAAACTAAACTAAACTAGTCATCACACGGACAAAAGGTTTAATCCAAACATCATCTCTCCTCGTCCCCAATCCCCCTACCATCTCTTTCTTGCACATCATGAAGAAAATTCAAAATGTTCTTGCTGGCTTTCAGTCAACCCTTATTGGAAAGAGGAAAGCTAGATTTTTTTCTACATGGATGAAGTGCTTAAAGGAGCCTATCCATGGAGTAACAACTCAGACATGAATTGTCCTTGGAGCTCTGGGAATCTCAGCCCACATATTTCTGCACATTAACTTTAATGACGGGAAATGATTTGTCAGCAATTGAATTATCATGATGCTGTGACTGCCGGGTTGGTAGAAACTCGACTGGATGGAATTCCTATATTCTTATGTAATGTACAGATTAATATTACGAACCACCACACTGTGACAGTACTCGATATTTATGCTCCTGAGGGATATAGCTGTGCCATACAATCACAATTATCTTGACATATGCTAGTAATGGGATTTGCTGTATCCCTTTGCAAACATTGATGGATGGTTCAACTGCCCTTTATTAATCAATAAAGGAGGACCCAGGGTCTCGCACGAATATACGAGTGTATTCGTTATGGCTCCGTGACTCTTAGCAGTCAGTAACAAAACGTTTAGTGTGCGCTCCTTTTGAAATGAAAATAATTGAAAAAAGCCTTTATCTTCATATTCTATTCCCAAGATGTCGAGATGCACTTCGCATTCAGCGATGCATTTTTGAACTGCGGTGTTGCTGTTTTGTGGTATATCAGAGAAACAGAGTTTCATTGATCACTTGAGCATTGCATCCAAGATATGAAAGCTGCTTTTATGGATGCACAGAGTCTCTTGCCCAGAGTAGGGGAATCGAGGACCAGAGGATGCAGGTTCAAGGTGAAGGGGAAAAGATTTAATAGGAATCTGACGGGGAACTCTTTCACACAAAGGGTGGTGGGTGTAGGGAACAAGCTGCCGGAGGAGGCAGTTGAGGGTTTGACTTTCCCAATATTTAAGATACAGTCAGACAGGTACATGGATAGGACAGGTTTGGAGGGATATGGACCAAGCGCAGGCAGGTGGGACTAGAGTAGCTGGGACATGTTGGCAGGTGTGGGCAAGTTGGGCTGAAGGGCCTGTTTCCACACTCCATGACTCTTTTGGGTGTCTTTCTTGCACGAGGTCACAGTGTAAGAACCAGCAGCCCACTCATCTTCATCAGTTTAGTTTATTGTCACATGTATTCTTCAAGAGAAAGCTAGACAGGGCTCTTAAAGATAGCGGAGTCAGGGGATATGGGGAGAAACAGGAACGGGGCACTGATTGGGGATGATCAGCCATGAACACATTGAATGGCGGTGCTGGCTCGAAGGGCCGAATGGCCTACTCCTGCACCTATTGTCTATTGTCTATTGGGGGTACACAAAAGGCTGGAGAAACTCAACGGGTGCAGCAGCATCTAAGGAGCGAAGGAGATAGGTGACATTTCGGGTCGAGACCCTTCTTCAGACTAATGTCTATTGTCTATTGTCTATTGTCTATTGTGCAGTGAAATGCTTTTCTTCCGTGCTGACCAGTCAGCAGAAAAACAATACATGATCGATCCATTCATAGAGTATAGACACATGATAAGGAAATAACATTCAGTGCAAGGTAAAGCCAGCAAAGTCCGATCAAGGGTAGTCCAAGGGCCATCAAAGAGGTTGATAGATGTTCAGGGCTGCTCTCTGGTTGTGGTCGGATGTTTCAGTTGCCTGATAAGGTCTGGGAAGAAACTGCCCCCGAATCTGGTGGTGTGTCTCCTCACACTTTACCTTTTGCCTGATGGTAATCCTGGCTAGTTGCATCAGGGCCTGGCACAGCAATTTCAATGCATGTAGAATGCACGAGGCAGCAGAAAGTGTGTAGACTTTAGAGATGCTGCGTACACCAACACTACCCAACACATGACACTACTGATGGTGGAGAAACTCAGCGGGTGAGGCATCATCTATGGAGCGAAGGAAATAGGCAACGTTTCGGGACGCTTCGCTCCATAGATGCTGCCTCACCCGCTGAGTTTCTCCAGCATTTTTGTCTACCTTTGATTTTCCAGCATCTGCAGTTCCTTCTTAAACATGCTACTTGATGGTAACAGTTTTGATGCAAAACTGCACCAGTGAGAGCGACTAACAACAATACTATTCCAGGGACCATGAAGAATTACAGCAGTTTCTACTGAACGCACGAGGTATTTTTTCTGTTAATTCATAGAAATTTGATTAGGAGGAGAACATGATGTCGCAATCGCTGTTCTAATGACATAATAGCTTCCTGATAATAAAAAAACTAACTGCTTAATGTGTCTACATAATGGATACCTGGGAGTGATTACGAGACACTAATTTAATTGTAACTATCTTCAGAACCCAGAGATTTGATTAGTCTGAAAATTACTCCAGGGTAGCTGATATATTTATAATCTATATACGGTTGATTTTATGGAAAATACAGTATTGATGTTATGCAGTTGCTGTCAGAATGCTTCATGACTTCCCGATTTTAGACGAGCAAATAATCAATATTGAGAAATACTCGCAGTCACTTCCTGCGAGATATTGTCGTCAATGTAGATTCAATGCAGCTTGAGATCTTCATTAAATATAACAACGCAGGGGCACTGCACAAACATCAATAGATTATGGAAAGAAAATTGCAGTCCGAATTTAAGTGGACTGATGTGTAATTACGCAACTGTAATTCATGCACTTGTTTAGTTATTATTGGTGAATAATCAGACCTGTTGTAAAAATCAGTTCTCTGGAGAGACGGAGTTGGTGACATTTCGGGTCGAGACATTCTTTTGCTACCCTTCCACACCTCTAGCTTCCCTCTCGAACCGAAACGTCGCCCCCATTCCCTCCCTCCAGAGATGCTGCCTGACCCACTGAGTTACTCCAGCATTTTGTGTCTATCTTTGGTTTAAACCAGCATCTGCAGTTCCTTCCTGCACATCTGAGCATCATTAGTGATTCTCAACTTCTCAGAGATTGCTTGCAAACTGCAGGCTGCCTCACCTGAATGTGCAAGGTTGAAACCTTGTAATTTTTGATAATTTGGAGATGTACTGGAAAGACTCAAAGGTGTGTAGGCTAATTGTGGTGGTAACCATATAACAATATAACCATATAACAATTACAGCACGGAAACAGGCCCTCTCGGCCCTTCCAGTCCGTGCCGACCATTTATTTTCCCCTAGCCCCATCTACCTGCACTAAGACCATACCCCTCCATTCCCTTCCCATCCATATACCTATCCACTTTACTTTTAAATGCTAAAATCGATCCTGCCTCCACCACTTCTGCTGGAAGATCATTCCACACAGCTACCACTCTCTGAGTAAAGAAGTTCCCCCTCATGTTACCCCTAAACTTCTGTCCCTTAAATTGTAAATTGTGCCTAGTGTGTCAAGTTTAGTGTTAGTGTGCGAGATCGCTGGTCGGCGCGGAGTCGATGGGCCAAAAGGCCTGTTTCCGGGCTGTATATCCAAACTAAACAAAATTAAATTAAACAACTCATGTCTGGAGAGAAGGAACAGATGACGTTTTGTGTCGAGATCCGTCTTTAGACTGAGATTCAGGGGAGAGGGAAACTAGAGATATGGAAAGGTACAAAGAGATTGTAAGGTGTGAAGAGGACAGATCAAAGCAGATGATGATCAAGTAAATGTAGAGTGGTCCAGTCTGAAGAAGGGTCTCGACCCGAAACGTCGCCTATCTCCTTCGCTCCTTAGATGCTGCTGCACCCGCTGAGTTTCTCCAGCTTTTTGTGTAACCCTAGAGTGGTTCATTGTTGACTGAAGGGAAGCTAACAACGAGGCAAGCAAACAATAACATTGACCAGGACAGTGGAATTAGTCAGAGAATTAATGTGAGCGGTGGTTAGAGAGAGAGGAAAAGCAAGGGTTATTTGAAGTTAGAGAAGTCAATATCCATCCCACTGGGGTGTAAGCTGCCCAAAGCGAAATATGAGGTGCTGTTCCTCCAATTTGTGTTTGGACTCACTCTGACAGTGGAGTAGGCCCAGGATAGAAAGATCAGCGTGGACGTGGGAGGAAGGGTTAATGTTCTTAGCAACCGGGAGATCGCATAGGCCCAGCTAGACTGAGCAAAGGTGTTCAGTGAAACGATCGCTGTGTCTGCGCTTGGTCTCACCGATATATAGGAGTCTGGAACAGAGGATACAGTAGATGAAGTTGGAGGAGGTGCAAGTGAACCTTGAGTCTCGTCTGCTTTGATCTGTTCTTTTCACACCTTTAATTCCATATCCCTAATTTCCCTTGCCTCTCAAGGGCCTGTCCCACCAGCATGCAACTCCATGCGATGAGCGCGACCTAACGTGGTCGCTTGAGCCGTCCGGCGTCACGGGGCCGGTCCCACTTCGATCGCCGGAGCCGTGCGGAATTGTGCGGAGTTCGTACTGACATCGCGCGGGGCTCGGAAAAACTGTCTATATTCAAAAATTTCCGCGCGGCAACGGCTTGTCGGCTCGCAGTCGCCTCGACACATCACACACCGCCTCGATGTCGTGCCTCCGTGAACCTAGTGCCTCAGTGACCCTCTATGCGTGTGCCTCTGTGCCCCTCTCTGTGTGCCCCTCTCTGTCCTGGCGAACTTACCTATATTTAAGAGGGAGTTAGATGTGGCCCTTGTGGCTAAGGGGATCAGAGGGTATGGAGAGAAAGCAGGTATGGGATACTGAGTTGGATGATCAGCCATGATCATATTGAATGGCGGTGCAGGCTCGAAGGGTCGAATGGCCTACTCCTGCATCTAATTTCTATGTTTCTATGTTTCTATGTTTACCTTTAAGACTTCGCTCCAAGTTCGCCTTAGTTTGCGCCGCATTGCGCCACTCACCCGACCTCCGTGCGGCCCTCGCTGCCGGTTTGGTCGCGCTTGCCGCATGCAGGCGCATGCTGGTGGGAACGGCCCTGTACCGGGAATCACCCGACCTCCGCGCGGCCCACGCTTCTAGTTTGATCGCGCTCATCGCATGGAGTCGGATGCTGGTAGGACAGGCCCTTCACTCTCAGTCTCGACCGGGAATGTCACTCATTCCTTCTCTCCAGGGATGCTGCCTGTCCCGCTGAGTTACTCCAGCATTCTGTGTTTGTCTCCGGTGTAAGCCGGCATGTGCTGTTCCTCCCCCACGCTAAACTACTCACGTGTCTGACGTTTGATGCTGGCCACGGAGAGAAGGGGAGAAATGATGGTTTATTTTAGCGACGGCTTGCATGAATAAGGTGCCTAATCCCATGTCCCAAAGTGATTTGCAAGCCAATTCATTCCTTTTAAAATGGAGTCATTGTTGCTTCGAGGGCAGTCACCTTCAAACCTCAAGATCCCAAAGGCAGGCAAATGGAGAAATAATAAAGTAATTCGTTTCTCATGGTGTTTGTTCTGAGACAACATCTTACCAGCCTCCACATTCACCGATGGGATTTTACAGCCGCCACATCAGGTAGGCAATCTAAAGTGCTGCAGTGCCATGAGTGGCAGCTGCAGGGCCACTCAGTCCCATGATGAGGTTAAACCGTGAGTTTATGAGCTCAAGGCCACAGTGGATAATTGGCTTTATTGTCTGTAATTGGGGGCAAAAATACTGCACGGGGATCACTTACTCCCTCTCAATTTGTGAGTCGTGGAATTTTGGTCATTACGGTGGCACGGTGGCGCAGCGGTAGAGTCCCGGGTTCCATCCTGACCACGGATGTTGACTACTGGTGCTCTTTGCGAATGGAGAGGCAACGTGCTGGAGTAACTCAGCGAGTCAGGCGGCATCTCCGGAGAAGAAAGGATGCGTGACATTTTTTGTTGTTGTTGGGGATATTTCTTCGTCCCAACATGAAACGTCACTCGTCCCTTTTACCTCCGGAGATGCTGCCTGAGCCGCTGAGTTACTCCAGCACTTTGCGTCCATCTTTGGAACAAACCAGAATCTGCAGTTCTTTGTTTCTTCCTGGCACGCAGCGAGGCCCAAGGAATGATCTTCGATTAAAATAAAAATGCTGACTTTAATGCTGATCTTGCTAAGCAAACTCAATGCTAGCATTTATTGCAAGAGGGCCCGTGTACAAAAACAGGGATGTAATGCCTGTTTAATCTACAAGGCACTGGTCAGGCCTCAATTGGAGTATTGTCAGCAATTTTGGGCCCCATATCCGAGGAAGGATGTGCTGGCTCTGGAGGAGGTCCAGAGGAGGTTTACAAGCATGATCCCAGGAATGAGTGGGTTAACCTATGATGAGCGTTTGTCGGCACTGGGCCTGTACTCGCTGGAGTGTAGAAGAATGAGGTGGGGGGGGGGGTCCTCATTGAAACATGCAGAATAGTGAAAGGCCTGGATAGAGTGGATGTGGAGAGGATGTTTCCACTAGTGGGAGAATCCAGGACCAGAGGTCGCAGCCTCAGAATTAAAGGATGCTCTTTTAGGAAGGAGATGAGGAGAAATGTCTTTAGTCAGGGTGTGGCGAGATAGATCAGCCATGATTGAATGGCGGGGTAGACTTGATGGGCCGAATGGCCTAATTCTGCTCCTATCACTGATGATCACTGAATGTTCCGTGAAAGAAGACTGGTGCTACAGTAAATGCACATGTAGATGTGATCCTGACTCTGGGAGGCAGTGTTTCCTGGCCCCTTTAATCTCTGATAATGCACACCAGGTGGCGATTTTCTTTGAGCTTGCGCTGCATCGCGGGGGTGCCAGGAGCAAATATACCTTTGCTTCTAACCCATAAAATTGTTAACAGATGGCTTGTATCATATGTCAGCACTTTCATCTTGAGACCGATAAAACAGTGCAGTGAATTGGAGCAACCCCTCCGGCCCCTTCCCCCCCCCCCCCCCATAGACCACTGTGTGGTACAAATTAGATATAACAACACACGCCTTGAAGAGTGTCAACGGATAGTAATCCCATCTGAGAGTTCAGGTAATGGAATAAGAACAGCCAAGCTTCACTTTTACAGAGGATGGCAGCATGGTGGAGCAGCGGTCGAACTACTGTGCCAGAGACCCGGGTTCGATCCTGACTACGGGTGCTTGCCTCCACACAGTTTGTACCTTCTCCCCATGGGTTTTCTCCGAGATCTTTGCCTCCCTCCCGCACTCCAAAGACGTGCAGGTTTGTAGCTTAATTGGCTCGGTATAAATGTAAATTGTCCCCAGTGTGTGCAGATAGTGTTAGGTGGGTCTTGGGCTAGGCGTGGACTAGGTGGGCCGAAGGGCCTGTTTCCACGCTGCATCTCGAAACTAAACTAATCACAGAACTCAGGTCACACCATATGGTACTCAGCTCTTAAAGGAACAGTTACCATTTGATAGAAGTTAGACACAAAAAACTGGAGTAATCCACCGGGTTAGGCAGCATCTCTGGAGAAAAGGAATAGGTGACGTTTTGGGTCGAGACTCATATACACTACACTGCTCTCCCTTTAGAAGAGAAATGAACTTGTAAATTAGCCTGACAAGAAAAATCTTTACTTTTAAGAATTGAATTTGATGGTTGGTGTACGCATTCATTCGACAGGAGCCAATGACTGGGCTTTTGCTGAATCTTAAACACGTTAGATCTGTTTTTGATGAGTTTAGTTTAGTTTAAAGATACAGCATGGAAACAGGCCCTTCGGCCCAGCCGTACACAAACACCATCCTACACACACTACGGACAATTTACAATTTTCACCAAGCTAATTAACCTACAAACCTGGACGTCTTTGGAGTGTGGGAGGAAACCGGAGCACCCGGAGAAAACCCACGCAGGTCACGGGGAGAACGAACAAAACTCCGTACAGGCAGCACCCATAGTCAGGATCGAACCTGGGTCCCTGGTGTTGTGTGGCAGCATGTCTACTTCTGCGCCACCGTGCCGAATGATGTTGGGTGCTATTCAGCAAAGGATACATCGACCAGCATTCGTGTGAAAGGCTGAGGTATTTTGGCATTGATATCAGTGTTTCAGTTCAACAAATGTGGAAGGAAACATGGAAACATTGAAAAATAGGATTAGGAGTAGGCCATTCGACCATCCGAGCCAGCACCGCCATTCAATATGGTCAGTAGGGTACACAAAAGGCTGGAGAAACTCAGCGGGTGCAGCAGCATCTAAGGAGCGAAGGAGATAGGCGACGTTTCGGGTCGAGACCCTTCTTCAGACTGGTCAGGGATCAGGGAAACGAGAGATATAGACGGTGATGTGGAGAGATAAAGAACAATGAATGAAAGATATGCAAAAAAATATCGATGAGAAAGGAAACAGGCCATTGTAAGCTGTTTGTAGTGTGAAAATGAGAAGCTAGTGCGACTTGGGTGGGGGAGAGATAGAGAGATAGAGAGAGAGAGGGAATGCCAGGGCTCGAGGGCTGAGGGAGAGGTGGGAAGGGGAGGAGACAGCCAGGGTTAACAGAATTGAGAAAATTCAATGTTTGGGGATGCAGACTCCCCAAGCGGAATATGAGGTGCTGTTCCTCCAACTTGCGGTGTTGCTCACTCTGGCCGTGGAGGAGGCCCAGGACCGAGAGGTCGGATACGGAATGGGAGGGGGAGTTGAAGTGCTGAGCCACCGGGAGGTCGGGTTGGTTATTGCGGACCGAGCGGGGGTGTTCGGCGAAACGATCGCCAAACCTCCGCTTGGTCTACCCTAACCAGTCTGAAGAAAGGTCTCGACCCCGAAACGTCGCCTATCTCCTTCACTCCTTAGATGCTGCTGCACCCGCTGAGTTTCTCCAGCCTTTTGTGTACCCTCGATTCTCCAGCATCTGCAGTTCCTTCTTTAACATCTAAAATCAGTACCCTGTTCCTGCATTTCCCCATATCCCTTGATTCCTTTAGCCCTAAGAGCGAAATCTAACTCTCTCTTGAAAACACAGCCAGATGTTACAACAAAGCCCTCCTTTTTTGTTTTCGTCCAGACTTCAGGCTGAAGCCTTCTTCGGGGAATTGGAACAAAAAAGTTATGTCTGAAAGGGTTCCTGAGAAAATCAACAGTTGTGCGAAGCTGAGGCCAGGCTGCCATTTTATCTGCAGCGATCAGTTTCTAGCTTCTGCTCGCTGAAGCAAGCATAATCCTGACATTTTACTTTCCCCATCTGTCTGTAAAGTTCATTTCTTTCTAATCATTCCTGTGTCCCTCCCTCCCTCCCCCCTCCCCCATCCCCCCATGTCAGGGAAACCTCCAGGGACCGTCAGCCAGGAACAAAGCAATGGATCAAAGGTAGAAATCTTTTGCCTCAGTCAGGAAGCCTTCCTTTCAACTCACACTTTTAAGGCTCTGCCAAAAAACATTGTACTGTGACCAGCGGCCTGCTCCCGTGTAGGTGAAAATGGGTCAGTGAAGGAAGTCTTTAGGCAACATGACCTTGCCTGTTTTATTTTCTCAGGGAAAAGGAAATGAGGCGACACCAAGATTTTTCCCCACCTTCCCACCTCCGTTTTGGCAATTGGTAAGGACACCATGCGTTACACAAAAGATGGACACAAAACGCTGGAGTAACTCAGCGCCTCTGGAGAGAAGGAACGGGTGCGACCTTTCTTCAGTCCCCGAATTCCAACCCAGACTGAAGAAGGGCCTCGACCCGAAACGCCAACCCGTTCCTTCTCTCCAGAGATGTTGCCTGACCTGCCGAGTTACTCCAGCGTTTTGTGGCTATCTTCATTGCAAACCAGCATCTGCAGTTCCTCCCGACAGAGTCCAGCTCTAGAGCAGGCCTTTCTGGGCACAATGTCTTCCTCAGCCTTCCCGGACACGCATGGCTCTACGACACGGCAGGAAAACATCAGCAAAACAGCTAAGGACATCTTTCACTGGATCTCAATGCAAGTGACTTTTATAAATCACACCAAAACCAACAGGTTGTTTTTGAGGTAAAGGGGGAAAGATTTAATAGGAATCTGAGTGGTTACTTTTTCACACCAAGGGTGGTGGGTGCATGGAACGAGCTGCAAGTATATTTGTTTAGACTGCAATTGCATGTTACGTGCCCCGATCTGTGTTCTCCATCTCTCCAAACGGATTTTTATGTTTAATTGTGAAGTAATTGAGGAGATTATGTAGCCACTTCGATTCGCTGCTAAACCCTTCTGCAATGAATGACAGAGATTTTTGTTCAGTTTATAGTTTAGTTTAGAGATACAGCGCAGAAACAGGCCCTTCGGCCCACCGAGTCCGCACCGACCAGTGATCCCCGCACACTAGATCTCTCCTACACACACTGGGAACAATTTACAATCTTTACCGAATCCAATTAACCTAGATCGGGTAGATGCACAGAGACTCTTGCCCAGAATAGGTGAATCGAGGACCAGAGGACACAGATTTAAGGTGAAAGGGAAGAGATTTAATGGGAGCCTGAGGGGTAACCTTTTCACACAAGGTAAACGGGTCGTTTTCACAATGGCAGGCAGTGACTAGTGGGGTACCACAAGGCTCAGTGCTGGGACCCCAACTATTTACAATATACATTAATGATCTGGATGAGGGAATTGAAGGCAATATCTCCAAGTTTGCGGATGACACTAAGCTGGGGGGCAGTGTTAGCTGTGAGGAGGATGCTAGGAGACTGCAAGGTGACTTGGATAGGCTGGGTGAGTGGGCAAATATTTGGCAGATGCAGTATAATGTGGATAAATGTGAGGTTATCCACTTTGGTGGCAAAAACAGGAAAGCAGACTATTATCTAAATGGTGGCCGATTAGGAAAAGGGGAGATGCAGCGCGACCTGGGTGTCATGGTACACCAGTCATTGAAAGTAGGCATGCAGGTGCAGCAGGCAGTGAAGAAAGCGAATGGTATGTTAGCTTTCATAGCAAAAGGATTTGAGTATAGGAGCAGGGGGGTTCTACTTCAGTTGTATAGGGTCTTGGTGAGACCACACCTGGAGTATTGCGTACAGTTCTGGTCTCCAAATTTGAGGAAGGACATAATTGCCATAGAGGGAGTGCAGAGAAGGTTCACCAGACTGATTCCTGGGATGCCAGGACTGTCTTATGAAGAAAGACTGGATAGACTTGGTTTATACTCTCTAGAATCTAGGAGATTGAGAGGGAATCTTATAGAAACTTACAAAATTCTTAAGGGGTTGGACAGGCTAGATGCAGGAAAATTGTTCCCGATGTTGGGGAGGTCCAGGACAAGGGGTCACAGCTTAAGGATAAGGGGGAAATCCTTTAGGACCTAGATGAGAAGGATTTTTTTCACACAGAGTGGTGGGTCTCTGGAACTCTCTGCTACAGAGGGTAGTTGAGGCCAGTTCATTGGCTATATTTAAGAGGGAGTTAGATGTGGCCCTTGTGGCTAAGGGGATCAGAGGGTATGGAGAGATGGCAGGTACAGGATACTGAGTTGGGTGATCAGCCATGATCATATTGAATGGCGGTGCAGGCTCGAAGGGCCGAATGGCCTACTCCTGCACCTAATTTCTATGTTTCTATGTTTCTAAAGGGTGGTGGGTGTATGGAACGCGCTGCCGGAGGAGCTAGTTGAGGCTGGGACTATCCCAACGTTTAAGGAAGAGTTAGACAGGTACATGGATAGGACAGGTTTGGAGGGATATGGACCAAACGCGGGCAGGTGGGACTAGTGTAGCTGGGACATGTTGGCTGGTGTGGGCAAGTTGGGCTGAAGGGCCTGTCTCCAGGATGTATTACTCTATGACTGTGACATTATGAGCGATAAAGATGGGCTGTGTACGTGCCTGCAGCTTCTGCATTTTGGAAACATTACATTGATAAAGTTATTCCGCCTCACATTTTCTGGGAATAAATCCAGCACTTCCAATTCCCCTTCCAACTATCATCTTCTCAAAAACCTTTGCTCTATTTTAAGACTTTTTTCTTTCACCGTGCAGCATTTTACTTCATTGCCATCTCTTGGCCCTGATATTAGTTTAGTTTTGCATAGTGCAGAGATAGAGCGCAGAGACAGGCCCTTCGGCCCACCGAGTCCGCGCCGACCAGCGATCCCCGCACGCTAACACACCAGGGACAATTTTACATTCATACCAAGCCGATTAACCTACAAGCCTGTACGTTTTTGGAGTGTGGGAGGAAACCGGAGATCCCGAGGAAAACCCACGAAGGTCACGGGGAGAACATACAGACTCCGTACCGACAAGCACCCGTAGCCGGGATCGAACCCGCGTCACTGGGGCTGTAGTTTCTGCAAGGCTACAACTCTACCGCTGCGCCACCGGGCCGCCCTAATTGGAACGTTTTATCCAACTCAACCGCTTAGAGCTAAAGCCGAAAATCAAATGATTGGCTCGGAGTTGCGATCCGAACAAATTAATTTTCACGGGGAGTTTTGTATTTGCCGCATGACCTCCACTGTGTCTAAAGGGACAATGTGCAGGTGGAAACATGTGGTATTCCTGAAGACAGACGCAAAATGCTGGAGTAACTCAGCGGGTCAGGCAGCATCTCTGGGGAAAAAAGGAACGGGTGACGTTTTGTGTGGAGACCGCTCTTCATTTGTCGCCTCTTCCTTATCTCCAGGGATACTGCCTGTCCCGCTGAGTTACTCCAACCTTTTGTGTCTATCTTCGGTTTAAACCGGCAAGTGCAGTTCCTTCCCTACAGACCTATGTTATTTATAATGGAGGGTGGAGGCCAGCATTAGATGTAGTGCTACCCCGCCGAATCGCTGTTGTTTGCAGGAGAAGGGAAGGATGTAATCTGAAGAAGGGCCTCGACCTGTAACGTTGCCTGTCCAAGTGCTCCAGAGATGCTGCCTGATCCACTGAGTTGCTCCAGCACTTTGCGCTTTTTGCTCAGAATCCCAGCGTCTTCATTTCCAGTTCACGTGGGGAAGGGTGTGATCTCTGTCGGAAGAATGCTTACCGACCAGCATGGGTGTGGTGGGCTGAATGGCCTGTTGTGGGCTGTTCCCATGTTCAGAAAGTACGGGTTGGAGCTCTTGGGATAAACCAGAGCTTCAGGTTTGAATGAACACGCAAGACACTTGGCTATGCAGGGAATGGATGGCCATGGATCATGTTCGGTACAGGAACTGCGGGCTGAAGGGCCTGTCCTGTGCCGGCCTGTTCTATATTTGGATTAGTTTAGTTTAGAGATACGGACACAATCCGTGCCGACCAGCGATCCCCGTACACGCAAACCACCCTGCACACATAGAAAATAGAAACATAGAAAATAGGTGCAGGAGTAGGCCATTCGGCCCATCCAGCCTGCACCACCATTCAATATGATCATGGCTAATCATCCAACTCAGTATCCCGTACCTGCTTTCTCTCCATATCCCCTGATCCCCATAGCCACAAGGGCCACATCTAACTCCCTCTTAAATATAGCCAATGAACTGGCCTCAACTACCCTCTGTGGCAGAGAGTTCCAGAGATAATCTTCCTGCATTGGGGACAATTTACAATTTTACCAAAGCCAATTGTGTGTGTGTGTGTGTGTGTGTGTGTGTGTGTGTGTGTGTGTGTGTGTGTGTGTGTGTGTGTGTGTGTGTGTGTGTGTGTGTGTGTGTGTGTGTGTGTGTGTGTGTGTGTGTGTGTGTGTGTGTGTGTGTGTGTGTTAGGGCTGGTCGGCAAGGACTCGGTGGGCCGAAGGGCCTGTTTCCGCACTGTATCTGTAAAGTAAACAGAACTAAACGAAATCCTTGCACTGCTCTACAGTTTTCTCCGGGAGATGATTGTGTAGGCTTGAAGGCAGCAGCGGCAGCAGCAGCCACACGCATGCGATCAATAGCCCCAGTCACTTTTGGAAAACCTGTGATTCTATATAAAAAAATAATCACCCACTCACTCATCTGACTGGAGCCGTTGTCAAAGGAGATGAACTGAACTGCCCTGCCACTCAACACATTCATCATTTGCTTTCTGTGACAATGCATGTAAATTGACTAATCTGTCAGCATTCACTGGCACTTCTCTGAAATGGAATCCGGGCCATTTCTCTCATTTATCTGTGGCTGTACCATGAACTCGGAGCTTATTTTCTCCTTCTAAGGATGCAACGACAATAAGATTAGTCAGACTATCTTCCTTTCGCAGTTCGGTCATTTTTAATTCGACTTCATGGATATTCAATAACTGTCTTAATCCCACAATTTAAACCCTTTCACCTACCCAAGGTAAGCTGGAATTTATTCAAAGTGCATGTGCATCTTCTAATAATGCTTTCCATATCTGCATCGGTGATCAGTTCATAAGTTCATAAGTTATAGGATCGGAATTAGGCCATTCGGCCCGTCAAGTCGGCTCCGCCATTCAACCGTGGCTGATCTATAATTTCCTTCTTAACCCCAATCTCATCCCTTCTCCCCACAACCCCTGACACCCGTACCAATCAGGGATCTATCTATCTCTGCCTTAGAAATATCCATTGACTTGGCCTCCTCCGCCTTCTGCGGCAAAGAATTCCACAGATTCACCACCCTCTGACTGGAGAAATTCCTCCTCATCTCCTTCCAGAAGGAAGATCCTTTAATTCTGAGGCTGTGACCTCGGGCCCTGGACTCTCCCACTAGTGGAAACATCCTCTCCACATTCATGGCTGATACATCTTTCCCTCCTCACCCCAATCTCTTGCCTTCTCCCCACAACCCCTGACACCCGTACTAATCAAGAATCGATCTATCGCTGCCTTAAAAATACCCTTTGACTTGGCCTCCACAGCCTTCTGCGGCAATGAATTCCACAGATCCACCACCCTAAGAAGAACCATTTGATCAAACTATCAAACGTAAGTCTATTTCTTACACCCATAACCTATAAAGTTTATAAAATAAGGGCATGTAAGACAAGATTTCAAAATTTAATTACTTTATGACCGTACAAATCTCCACACACAAGTGAGTTATACACCACATCCATGCCTCTTATTGCAGTCGCTTAATTAAAATTTTCTGATAATTCACGTTCTTAGTACTAAATATTCACTTAGCTGTGTTATTTATGTTACATAATTAAAGTTTTGAACAATTTATATATTTTTATGTCTTCAATTATTAATGGATTATAGCACAAATTCATAAATATTAAACGTTTAATTAAGCATGTAAAAAAAACCCCACATATATTCCAATGCTTGGAGGGATCTTTGATGACATAGTATGGCATATATATAACGCAGGTTAATGACATGAAAGAAGTCAATCGTGCCGATTAAATATATGCCAGCTCTCTGAACGTTCCCTCAGTTATTCCCCTGTCACCTATTCTCCTCTCATGCTCATAAGTCATTAGGTCTGAAGAGATAGGAGCAGAACTAGGCCCTTTGGCCCATCAGGTCTACTCCTCCATTCAATCATGGCTGATCTCAAGCCCCTGTCTCACTTTCACGTCCTAATTGGTGACCTCTGCCGAGTTTGCCCTTGATTCATACTGGCAGCATAGTCGCCACGAGGTCGTAGGAGGCCTTCGTAACTCCTCCTCAAGCTCGTGAGTGGTCGCTGCGTGCTCGTGGCCGCAAGTAGGTCGCGCCGTTTTTCCCAGCCCTGATAGAAAATGTCCACGAGTTTAAAAAAAAGGTCGGCATGGAAAAAATTAATGCTTTTTACTCGTAGGTAGGTCATACCTAAGTCCTAGTAGATCGTGATGGTAGTCGTAGACAGTCGTAGGTCGGTGACTGGCCCGAGAAAAAAAATGCAAACATGACATCATTTTATCATGTGATCATTTTCCACTCATAGCTAGTCGTAGTTGGTCTTATGTGTAGAAGACTGAGGTCGAGGGGGGTCGCAGGAGGTCGTAGACATAGGCGTAGGAGGTTGTAGACATAGTCGTAGGGGTCCTTTACTTCCGCGAGTCAACACGACCTTGACATTTTTTTCAACTCATCTAGGATCTTCTAAACTCATGGATTAGGTCGTCCAAGTGGGACAGGCCCTCAACTCTCCCTCTAAAACCCCTTCTCCTGCCTTCTCCCCATAGCCCCTGCCACCCGCACTAATCACCCGTACTCATCTGCCCCTTTCGATTCCCCTGCGGCCCACATAGACATGCACAATATACAGTGTGCAAATATCGTGCCAGCATCATGTTTTTGGGATGTGGGAGGAAACCAGAGTTTCTGGGGGAGAGTCCTCGGAAAATATCCGAGTGAGCATCATCAGAAGCGATGTGGAGGAAGGAACTGCGGATGCTGGTTTACACCGAAGATGGACACAAAATGCTGGAGTAACTCAGCAGGACAGGCAGCATCGCTGGAGAGAAGGAATGGGCGGCGTTTCGGAGTCTGAAGAAGGGCCTCGACCCAAAACGTCACCCATTCCTTCTCTCCGGAGATACCGCCTGACCCAGTGAGTTACTCCAGCGTTTATTGTGTCTATCTTCAAAAGTGATTGCGATTCTCTCAAACATGTCCCCAAGTCTGCAGAATGTGTTGAAATTAGTGGGGAGCGCTTTCCCCAACATTTAGTTGCCAACGTGCTCATTCAAAGGGCGACTGACTCCATGGTGCCACTCCAAGGCTGGGCGGCACGGAGGTGCAGCGGTAGAGTTGCTGCCTTACAGCGCCAGAGGCCCGGGTCCTGGGTTCGAAACAAAGTCTCCATTGGAAACAGGCCCTTTGGCCCACCGAGTCTGCACCGACCAGTGATCCCCGCATATTAACACCCTCCCACACACACTGGGAACAACTTTACATTTATACCAAGCCAATTAACCGCCAAACTTGTCGGTCTTTGGAGTTTGGGAGGAAACCAAAGTTCTCGGGGAAAACCCACGGAGAACGTGCAGACTCCGTACAGACAGGCACCCGACTGTTGCCAGGATGGAACCCAGGTCCAGAACCAGGGGCCACCGTTTAAGAATAAGGGGTTAGCCATTTACAACGGAGACGAGGAAAGACTTTTTCACACAGAGAGTTGTGAGTGTGGAATTCTCTGCCTCAGAGGGCGGCGGAGGCCAGTTCTCTGGATATTTTCAAGAGAGAGCTCGATAGGGCTCTTAATGATGTCGGAGTCAGGGGATATGTGGAGAAGGCAGGAACGGGGTACTGATTGGGGATGATCAGCCATGATCACAGTGAATGGCGATGCTGGCTCGAAGGGCTGAATGGCCTACTCCTGCACCTGTTGTCCATTGTCTATTGTCCATTGTCCATTGTCTATTGGGTCTCCAGCACTGTAAGCGCTGAAAGGCTGCAACGTCACTGCTTCACCGTGCCGCCCAGAATGGGATTGTGAAGATGCAAAGTGCGGGCAAGCTGGATTCTCTTTAAACCTCCAGCCGAATGATTAAATCCCGTTATCCCACGTGCTTTATCTACCGTGCATGTAACTTAGCTATTCACAGCAAGCCTCCTGCTGAAACATATAGTTTACAAGCCACACTTGAGTTCACCTGTCAGCTTACATTAGGCAAATCAATAAGCACTTGTGAATAACAATGAAGCTGCTGGCTTGAAAGCATGCAGATTCGGTGACCGGCCGCTGAGGTGATTATTCTTATCAAAGCAACGTGACTGTGATCCACAAACGTTCCTGCAGCCATCCTGAATATTGCCTCCATCACAGTCGAAAATGAAGACATGCTCTTCCTTTCCAATTTATTTCCTAGCTCTTGAGAAAATCTGTCCAAATCTGTCCTTTGATCCGCTGTTGGAGCTTCCCCCCAGCTTGTTGAATGAGAGTTTAATCTCATTTAACTTAGTTTAGGGTGGTTGAGAAGTATGGCATGGAAACAAGGCCCTTTGCCCCACCGAGTCCCATTTAGTTCATTGCCACGTGTACCAAGTCCTCCATAATATTCCAAATGGAATTTAAACTGGAGTGAACAGTTTTTGTTGTCCATACATCATCGATCACACCTACACTAGTTCTAGTGTAACCCGCTGAGTTACTCCAGCACTTTGTGTCTGAGGAAGGGTCTCGACCTGAAACGTCGCCTATCTCCTTCGCTCCTTAGATGCTGCTGCACCCGCTGAGTTTCTCCAGCTTTTTGTGTAACCCTCGATTCTCCAGCATCTGCAGTTCCTTCTTTAACACTTTGTGTCTATCCCTTGTTCTATATTATTCCACTTGTGCATCCTACACACGGCCATGTAGATAATCATGTAAGATATGAAAAAATAAAACTAGTAATCTAACAGGCTAAAGGAGGTGACAATCGTATCACTTTCCGTGGCAAGCATTGCACCTTTTTTCTGTAACAAACAGTGGAGTAGCGACAGAGCTACTGCCTTACAGCACGAGAGACCCGGATTCGATCCTGACTACAGGTGCTGTCTGTACGTTCTCCCCGTGTGGGTTTTCTCCGAGATCTTCAGTTTCCTCCCACAGTCCAAAGATGTACAGGTTTCAAAACCACACTAAGTAATGCAGTAAAACGCCAAACACCTTGCCTTGAGGAGCTAATGGGCCTGTCCCACCAGCATGCAACTCTATGCGATTAGCGCGACCTAACGTGGTCGCTTGAGCCGTCCGGCGTCGCGGGGCCGGTCCCACTTCGATCGCCGGAGCCGTGCGGAATTGTGCGGAGTTCGTCCCGAGTTCGTCCCGACATCGCGCGGGGCTCCGAAAAACCAACTATGTCCAAAAATCCCGCGCGGCAACAGCTTGTCGGCTCGCAGTCACCTCGACATTTACACACCGCCCCGACATCGTGCCTCCGTAACCCTCTCGGTAGGTGCCACCATGACCCTCTATGTGTGTGGCTCCGTGGCCCTGTGTGTGTGTGTGCCTCTGTGCCCCTCTCTGTGTGCCCCTTTCTGTCCTGGCGAACTTACCTTGGACTTCGCTCCAAGTTCGCCTCACTTTGCGCCGCGTTGCGCCACTCACCCTACCTCTGCGCGGCCCCTACTGCCGGTTTGGTTGCGCTTGCCGCATGCAGGCGCATGCTGGTGGGAACGGCCCTGTACAGGGGATCACCCGACCTCCGCGCGGCCCCCGCTTCTAGTTCGATCGCGTTCATCGCATAGAGTTGCATGCTGGTGGGACAGGCCCTTAAGTGGCTCGATTGTAATCCCGTATTGCCTTTCCGCTGACTGGTTAGCACGCAACAAAGGCTTTTCACTGTACCTCGGTACACGTGACAATAAACTAAAGCTGAACTGAACTGAGCTAACAGCTCCATGTTCCCAATCATGGCAGGGTAAGCCAATGGCCAAGTGACCCAAGTGTTAACAGGTCAACCAGGTTCTGTACTCAACCCACCGCTTGCATCCTCAATCACATCCCCAAAACTGTGTGTGGAGAAAACAAATGCAGTAAATTGGCAAATGAAAGTTTATCGAAATTGATCTAAATAATAGGGGGGCGAGGTGGCACAGCGGTAGAGTTGCTGCCTTACAGCGCTTACAGCGCCTGGTTCGATCACGACTACGGGTGCTATCTGTACGGAGTTTGTACGTTCTCCCCGTGACCTGCGTGGGTTTTCTCCGAGAACGGCGCAGGCTCCAGACAAGTTGACACCAGGCGTCGCTCACTAGATTCAACCCACTCTTGCTCTCACGGACAGGCCTTTATCCTTACATCACTGGAAACTTCTCCCACACTACAAAGACGGGCAGCTGTGTGGGCTAAGTGGTTGGATTTGTATACTTGGTATAAGTGTAAAAGAAAAATTGTTCCGAGTGCGTGTTGGCTTGTGTTAATGTGCGGGGATCCCTGGTCGGTACAGATCCGGTGGGCCGAAGGGCCTTTCAGCACTGTATCTCCAAACTAAGCTAAAGTAAATGAATTAATAATAATAATAATATTAATAATATATTTTATTGTCATTACACATAAGTGCAACGAGATTTGGTTTGCAACTTCCATCCGATGTCATAACTTAATCGACAAATAAAATTTAGGTTTAAATACCCCTAAATCTTAATGAAGAGGCACTTGTGGTTTTGGTTGTTGTTGGACCAGTATCCAGAGATCTTTAAACTTTACAGATACGGCACAGAAACATTCCCTTCGGCCCACCGAGTCCGTGCTGACCAGCGATCACCCCGCACACTAACCTACACACACTAGGGAAATTCTACAACTTACCAAAGCCAAGTAACCTACAATTAGTACAGGTTAATTGTACGATTAGTATGGGTGCCAGGGGTTATGGGGAGAAGGTAGGAGAATGGGGTTAGGAGGGAACGAAAGAACAGCTACAATTGAATGGCGGAGTAGACTTGATGGGCCGAGTGGCCTAGTTTTGCTCTGAGAACATATGAATCAAAAAAGCACTTGGCTTGCTTTCTTGATATAACTTCAGAATTTGTATTCCAAGTTACCTCAAGAATATCTGAAGAATATAATGGGGTCAAGAATTAACACAGAAGACGGCTCTTTCACAATGTTCCATTTAGAACAGAGACGAGGAAACACTTTTTCTCACTGAGAGTGGTGAGTCTGTGGGATTCTCTGCCTCAGAGGGCGGTGGAGGCAGGTTCTCTGGATGCTTTCAAGAGAGAGCTAGATAGGGCTCTTAAAAATATGGGAATATGGGGAGAAGGCAGGAACGGTGTACTGATTGGGGATGATCAGCCATGATCACATTGAATGGCGGTGCTGGCTCGAAGAGCCAAATGGCCTACATCCTGCACCTATTGTCTATTGTCTGTTGTCTGTTGTCTATTGTCTATTGTTTCAGAAGGAAATACCAAAGGCATTCACTGTAAGCAAACTGATGCTCACGTATCCACATTGCTGGCTCCCTAAACTGAGAGGATTAAATCATCGATAGACACAAAATACTGGAGTAACTCAACGGGCCAGGCAGCATCTCTGGAGAGAAGGAATGGGTGACGTTTCGGGTCCAGGCCCTTTCTTCAGACTCGAGACTTTGCCAGAGTTCAGATGCTGCCTGTCCCGCTGAGTTACTCCAGCATTTTGTGTCTATATTTGGCTTAAACCAGCATCTGTGGTTCCTTCCTACAGTATTAAATCATCAGGAAACTCATCAGTTCATAGATCCACGGGCTCCTATCACTTTACGAACTTACGAACACAAATAGATCTGAACTATTGCTCTGAAGGCATTAGTTCAGGTTCCACTTTGGCAGTGAGGAATTTAAATTAATTTATGCACTGCATCTAACCGCATGGAGCCTGGTCTTTCCTCTGTCTGCAAGTGTGTGTTTTATATATTGATGCAGTTGGACAGCAGTCTTCTGGTGTGGCTGCTTCCCAACAAGGCACAGCCTGGAACACTTAATCTGTCAGCAAGTCTTAAAGTCACAACATGCAAACAGCAAGAATGTTGTCCTACAATTAAACCTTTGTCTCGTTTTAGACATACATATAGATAGATATATATATGGTGTGCCAAAACCTGGATTTGTCGATAGAATTAGTTTGCAAGTCTTCTAGCAATTTTAGCAAATAAGGTAACACTTGTAATCACATAGAACACGGTAACAGAGTTGCTGCCTCACAGCGCCAGAGACCTGGGTTTGATCCTGACCTCGGGTGCCATCTTGTGTGGAGTTTGCACGTTCTCCCCGTGACTGCGTGGGTTTTCTCCTGGTGCTCCGGTTTCCTCCGTCATCCCAAAGGCGTGTGGCTTTGCAGGTTGCTTGGCTGCTGTAAATTGGCCCGAGTGTGTGGAAGGTGAATGAGAAAGCGGGATAACATAGAACTCGTGCGAACGGGGGATCGATGGTCAGCGTGGACTGAAGGGCCTGTTTCTATGCTGTATCTCTAAAACAAATCTAAACAGTCATTAATGAAGACTATGAAATGTCTAATTATCATTGTTATCACCAGCTTGCAATTTTTATTTAAATGCACGAGGGTAATTTGTATAAAGTTGGATTTCCATGAGTCAGGCCATTCATCACCCAGGATGCCCCTGTGTCATTTTTATTAAATTAAAAAGTGTTTTTTTTTTAATTATTTTGGAAATTAACATTAAATATACTGGGCTGAGAGCAAAATATTAATAGGTGCTAACTCCTCTTACTTAATTGTTCAATTAATCATAATTCTGATAATTGCAAAAAAATTTGCAAGGTGTGAATTTTCTAACTGCTGACATATCCACGAACGTGTCTAAGAACTGAGAAGTCTAGTGGGGAGCTAGTGGAAAGGGTACAGATGTCAAAATAACCGTGCGTTTTTCAGAATAAGCAGCAAATTGACGGATAATGAAATGACTGTACTACTGAACGTGATTCCAAAAAAATCTTGTTTCCTTTTCTGATTCACCATTGAAGGGATTTTCAGGAGTCGCTGCCTCATGAAAGCAGCCGGCATCATCAGAGACCCACAACACCTTTGCCACCCCTGCCATTGGGAATAAGGTACAGGAGCCTGAAAACTGTAAAGTCCAGGTTCAGGAACAGTTTCTTCTCTACAGCTGCTCCTCGACCTACGTTCCGATAAACCCATCATAAACCGAAAATGTCGCAAGTCGATAATGCATTGCGATACATCGCGATCACGTGGCCGGAAGTGACGTGCAGCTCACTGGCATTGCCGAGCGTTTTCCGGTCAAAGCATCGTAAATGACAGTCGTGGCCTCTTCCTCGCAAACTTGCAGAGTGACTGACTCACGTGCAGGCATCCGGGGTTTTATAGTCCTGCCCACCCGGAGGGGGCATAACTTTCATCGTGGTGATTGACAGGCGAGAGGACCATTCAGCTGATCTCAAGGTTTTTTTAAACACTCATAACTTTTTTATTTTTCATCGATGGGAAAAATCCTTGGGGCTGCCTCAACGGAGGAGGACTATGAGCAGACAGGAAGTAGTCAAGATGAGACTTTTAATTATATCGCTAGATGCACGCACAGATGTATATATCCACTTGTGAACTTTTTATTTCTTGTTTAGTATATTATTTACAGAGTACTATGTTTACAAATCCTGTTGTGCTGCTGCGGGTAAGAATTCCATTGTTCTTGACTCTTAATTCTTTTTAATATAATTTTTTTTTGTGGGTCTTTCAAATTGAATTCCCACATTAAACACCCCTGTCAGTAGCGCTGCTCAAGCAATACGCGAAGATTTTGACGGATTCAATAAGTTAATTATTTTGCCACTCATACCGCTGTGTCCTTTTGCTTTTATCTGTTTCCAGTGATGTGAGGATTAAGGGCTGTCTGTGAAAGCAAGAGTGATTGAAGCTAGTGAGCGACGCCTGGTGTCAACTTGTCTGGAACGTACGACGTTGAGGAGATTGAAGTTTCAGATTTTTGTAGGTGAAACAGTTGTAATGTCATGTGCTGATGTCCACCATCTTTTTGTAATGGACAATTGTATCACAAAGCTGCCCTGCTGAATTCATCCATGTGGATACTGCTGGGCATTAACGATGGTTTGGTGACATTTCACAGCGAGCATGTCAATACTGCATTGTTGGCAATCTAGAGACTTTAATCAGGACAATCAGAGTATCCGGATAATTAAAGTAAAATTAAAGGCTATTCTTTTAGTCAGAGGATGGTGAAGCTGTGGCATTCTTCACCACAGAAGGCTGTGGAGGCCGAGTTAGTGGATATTTTTGAAGCAGGGATAGATAGATTCTTGATTAGTACGGGTGTCAGAGGTTATGGGGAGAAGGCAGGAGAATGGAGTTATAGCACTGTCCCACGGTGCGAGTTCATTCCAAGATTTTACTCCAAGATTTAAAAAAAAATCAAGCTCGTGGTAAGCACGGAGAATGAATGTAGCGGGTACGTCAGAGCTCGGGGACGTCTCTTAGCGCTAACGGCAGGTACTCGGGAAGACTCGTTAACGGCAATGTAAGGACGGGCAGACTCGTGAAGATTTTTCAACATGGAGAAAAATGTCCACGAGAGCCCCGAGTACCGACGAGTGGCCATTACCGTAAATCTCTGAGTTCGAATCAGGGCAAACTCGGGAGAGTTCTTGGAATGAACTCGCACCGTAGGACAGGGCTTTAAGGAGGGAGAGATGGATCAGCCATGATTGAATGGCGGAGCTGATTTGATGGTCCGAATGGCTTAATTCTACTCCTATCACTTATGACCTTTACTTTGCTTTAGAGGCACAGCATGGAAACAGGCCCTTCGGCCCACCGAGTCCGTGCTGACCAGCAGTCACCCATACACTGGCACTGTCCTACACACCAGGGACAATTTACAATTTTTTGCCGAAGCCAATTAATCCACAAACCTGTACGTTTGGGGTGTGGGAGGAAACCGGAGCTCCTGGCGAAAACCCACGCAGGTCACGGGGAGCACATACAAACTCTGTACAGACAGAGCCCGTTATCAGGATCGAACCCGAGTCTCTGACGCTGTAAGGCAGCAACGCTGCACCACCGTGACTCCCCCCGAAAAGAAAACCTATTCTCTTTCTTCATTTCCATGATCATCGTCTGCTTTGATCTGTCGTTTTCACACCGGACCCTTCCATATCCCTGAGACTCCCTCTCCCCAGACTCACAGTCGGAAGGACAGTCCCGACCCGGAACCGTCAACCATTCCTTCTCTCCAGAGTTTGCTGCCTGTCCCGCTGAGTTACTCCAGCGTTTTGTCTCTGTCCTCAGTGTAAACCAGCATCTGCAGTTCCTTCTGACACATATTTTCTCTTTTCCCTTGTTCTGAAATGTGGACCGTTCCTCTGGCCGTAGATGCTGCCCGACCTGCTGACCAGTTCCAGCATTCCCTATGTTTCCACAGCAAAGTTGCCCATTGAGACTTTAGGCAATTGCTTGCAGACTAACTGTCCGCAGACTAACATTGAAATATTGCTGTGTGGCAGGTTCACTGCACGACTCTCCTGTCCAATAAGCATCACAGTGTGCACACAAACAGATATGTAGAGGACATCATGTCTGCGCTCCATCCCTGCTTTTCTATTAAAAAAACGGCTCAATCTTTTCCAGTTCTGCCTCAGAGCCTTGGATCTGAAATGTTAACCCTATTTCCTTTCTGCAAATACTGCCTGACCTGCTGAGAGGTTCCAACATTTGATCTACTATTTTCTTCCCCAGAACAGATACTGTGTTCAGAATAATTTTTAAAAATACATAGGGGAATTGAGGACCGGAGGACATTGGTTTAAGGTGCAGGGGCAAAGATTGAATGGGAATCCGAGGGGTGACTTTTTCACACAAAGGGCGGTGGGTGCCTGGATCGAGCTGCCAGAGGAGTTAGTTGAGGCAGGGATTCTCCCGGCGTTTAGGATACAGTTACATTCTCGGTACCAAAAAACTTGACCTGTCTAACTCCTTAAAACTATCCGCCTCTGACCTTAAAGTCAAGTCAAAGTCAAAAGAGTTTATTGTCATGTGTCCCTGACAGGACAATGAAAATCTTTCTTTGCATAGCACAACAGAACATAGTAGGCATTGACAATTATATACGTAAATACACACGTGAATTAATAAATTAATAAAGTGCAAATAACAGATGGAGGGATATTAATGTGCAGAGTTCCGAGCCAGGTTTAATAGCCTGATGGCTGTGGGGAAGTAGCTATTCCTAAACCGGGTTGTTGCAGTCTTCAGGCTCCTGAACCTTCTACCTGAAGGTAGCAGGTAGATGAGTGTGTGGCCAGGATGGTGTGGGTCCTTGATGATGCTGCCAGCCTTTTTGAGGCAGCGACTGCGATGAATCCCCTCGATGGAAGGAAGGTCAGAGCTGATGATGGACTGGGCAGTGTTTACTACTTCTTGTAGTCTTTTCCTCTCCAGGGCACTCAAATTGCCGAACCAAGCCACGATGCAACCGGTCAGCAAACTCTCTACTGTGCACCTGTAGAAGTTAGAGAGAGTCCTCCTTGACAGACCAACTCTCCGTAATCTTCTCAGGAAGTAGAGGTGCTGATGTGCTTTCTTAATAATTGCATCTGTGTTCTCGGACCAGGAAAGATCTTCACAGATGTGCACGCCCAGGAATTTGAAGCTCTTGACCCTTTCAACCATCGTTATGCCCTCTAGTCTTTGACATTTCCACCCTGGGTAAAATGTGTTTAGTTTAGTTTAAAGATACAGTGTGGAAACAGGCCCTTCAGCCCACCGAGTCCGCGCCGACCAGCGATCCTGCACACTAACACTATCCCACACACACTAGGGACAATTTACAAATACACCGAGTCAATTAACCGACAAACCTGTACGTCTTTGGAGTGTGGGAGGAAACCGAAGATCTCGGAGAAAACCCATGCTGTCTCAGGGAGAACGTACAAACTCCGTACAGACAGCGCCCGTAGTCGGGATCGAACCTGGGTCTCCGGCGCTGCAAGCGCTGTAAGGCAGCAACTCTACCGTTGCTCCACCGTGCCGCCCAGGTTCTAATGACTATCCTATCTATGGCCTCTCGTAATTTTATAAACTTCCAGCAGGTCTCTCCTCGAACTCCGACTCTCCAAAGAAAACCGTCCCCCTGTCAAACTCCGAGATGTTGTTCAGTTTAAAGTATGGCTCTCTGGGCCATTCCATGAGCTGAATAATTCTCGATCTCAGTCATACTTGCACCTGACCCTCATATTAGCCTTTGGGCTTTGTAGAATGGTCCTGTTACTAATCGCCAGTGACACGGTGAGGCAATGATCCTGCAACACAACATTGTCACTGCCCCTTGGTGATGTGATTTTGTGTTCTTAGCAAGCTGGTCAGTTTAGAATTTAGATGGAGGCTTGAGATAACTGAGATCCCATGAGATTGGGCCCAGGGTAAAAAAACAAAACACTTTTGCCTTAGAAGTTAAACTTGCCTTGCAGCGACAGACACCCGGGTTCGATCCTGACGACGGGTGCTGTCTGTGCGGTGGAGTTTGCACGTTCTCCCGGTGACCTGCGTGGGTTTCCTCCAGGTGCTTTGGTTTCCTCCCACACTCCAAAGCCTTTTGAACTGTTGAACTCTTGTAACTTTGTAACTTTTGAAACGTGGCGACACTAGTGTACTACCTGGGTGAGGTGAGGTACATGATTTAATTGGGTTGCAAGCTGAACCAAGCATTTCGCTGTACCTAGATACATGTGACAATATAATATCATTGAATTAAATCATTCAATCATTGAAGACGTACAGGTTTGTAGGTTAATTGGTTTCGGTAAAATTGTCCCGTGTGTAGGGTAGTGTTAGTACATGGAGTGATCGCTGGTCGCTGCGGACTTGGTGGGCCGAAGGGCCTGTTTCTGCACTGTATCTCTAAAGTTTAAAGTCTGAAGTCTAAAGAAAGACTCCAATGCCCTTCGCTATAACCTTATAGTTTGAGATCCATCGGTCCTGAGGCCATACTAATCAGAAAGGGTTTATAAATCAAATCTGCAGGAACGAACTGCAGATGCTGGTTTACACCGAAAATAAGCCCAAAAAGCTGGAGTGACCCAGTGGGTCAAGGCAGCATCTCTGGAGAGAAGGAACAGGTGACGTTTCGGGTCGAGACCCTTCTTCAGACTGAGGGGAAGGGGAAGGGGAAAGAGATCTGAAGAGCTATAGGCGATAAATGGAAGAAATGAATGAAAGATGTGCAAAATGCAACGATGATCAAGGAATGGTGGAGCCCACAATGGTCCATTGTTGGCTGTGCGGAAGGTGATGGCGAGCGATTGCAAGCAGTGAAACAACTGGAAGGACATGTTGAAATGTAACAAAGAATCGGAAAAATGGAGATTGCCATCTTTGAAGGTGTTTCTTGAAAGGAAAGCCAAACTGCTGGATGGTAATTTTCTCCCCGCGCCGGCCTGCATGTGGATTCCACGCAGCCCAATTATTTCTCCTTTGCCAAAAGGAAACAGTTGATTAGCTGTATGTTTTTTCTACCAAAGAAAACTTACATGATGGAGAAATTTTAAATAATACTTGCGACCTTGAGCTGAAATAAAATCCTAACGTGTAGCATTGTAAATAATGTAGTGAGGCCTAGGCAGAAGTAGCAATTACATTAGCCTCCTGCTGTCAAACTGGTCATTATAGCTTAATTAGAGCACTGCACTGTGAAAATGCAGTTTCAGTAAGACTATTGCCCTCCTTGCCACCCACTCCCTTTCCTAATCACCGTCATTTTAATGTCACCAGAATTACATTATCCGTCTCTTGGTTTTTTAATCCGCATTTTTCAGTTTTGGAGATACTGTGCGGAAACAGGTCCTTCTGCCCACCGAGTCCGCGCCGATCAGCGATCCCCGCACATTAACGCTACCTTACACACACACCGGGGACAATTTACGCATACAACCAAGCAATTTACCTACAAACCTGTACGTCTTTGGAGTGTGGGAGGGAATCGAAGATCTCGGGGGAAAACCCACGCAGGTCACGGGGAGAACGTACAAACTCCGTACGGGCAAGCACCCGTAGTCGGGATCGAACCCGGAACTCCGGCGTTGTAAGGCGGCAACTCCACCACTGCACCACCGTACCACCCTGTGTCGAGATTTACCCTGTGATACTCTAACAGTATGCTTGCCGTAAGGCCGTAATGCTGCCACACCCGCTGGAGAAACTCAGCGGGTGCGGCAGCATCTATGGAGCGAAGGAAACAGGCAACTGCTGCAACGTCTGCTTACAGCTTACAATTGGCAATCGCTCATTACCACCATATCACTGTCACTATCTAAAATAAATAGTACGCTTCCACCACTAACCCCGATGGTCGAGGTATTATCACACTGGTTGTCTAAATGACGCCCCCCCGCTGTGGAGCATTACCTCGTAATACTTGCCGTGTTTCTCGCTCACTTCAGCAACAAAGCTGCTTCTCCCTTTTATAATTCCCTCCTTTCTTACCCGTCCCGTCTCCTCAAGGTGTCGGACGCACGAGATTCTCCGAACCGACGGCTTTATTGAAACATACGCAGAGTGTTAAGTTGCGTCGCTAATGTGCAATTTCTTCGGAGGTCAGCCTGCAGGATGCGAACAATGGAGGACCCGGCGTGGGGGACCTGGCGTGGGGGAGGGGGAGGGGGGGCAACAAAGGGGGACCTGGCACGGGGGTACTTTGTAACTGTGTCAGCGCCCTCTATGTGGTGACTATTCGCATACCTTGGGAATAGAAGCAAAGAATTTCACTGTGACTGCCACATGTGACAATAAAGCATTCATTCATTCATTCATTCATGTGGACAGGGACAGTGGTTTCTGCCGCTAATAGATTTTTTTCTGATTTATAGGAGTCACCAGGGGGATGACAGGATTGGAAATTGCAAAGACGAGCGTTTTCTGAAAAAAAGCATCTTCAAGATGCCAATGGTTGACAACTTCTGTCTGAAGTGCGGTGCATTATGTTAAGGGCCTGCCCCACTTACGCGATATTTTCCGTGATTTGCCGGCACACTTATTTGTTGCCACAGAATGGCCCGCAATGGATAATTTTTAAGGCAGAGATAAATTCTTGATTAATAGAGGGGTTATGGGGAGAAGGCAGGAGAATGGGGCTGAGAGGGAAGGATGGATCGGTCATGATTGAATGGCAGAGTAGACCTGATGGGCCAAATGGCCTAATTCTGCTCCTATCGCATATGAACTTATGCTGCCCGACCCTCTGAGTTACTCCAGCACTTTGTGTCTGTCTTTCATTTGTGTCTAATCAGTGGGTTTTTTTTGTTGAACTAAATGGTGCGTGTACACATTCTGAGTTTACAAAAGTCATAATATAATGGTAATACAATATAACACAAGTTCTTTGCCCCTTCAATAATCACAGTAATAGCCTGGAAATCTGTGCATATGATTCAGATACATGTGAGCAAGTAATTGGGAGGGAAAATAGGCCTTAAATAATTGAAGATTATAATTAAAGAGGACAAATCCTCAGTTAATCTAAGACAACGGAGTCAAATTAAATTAATGGGATTTTGTACTGGTATAAACCAGGTTAATGGTTATTCATTTGAGAATGTTTAATCATGAACATTTTTATTTTCATTTCATTTGCTCCATGTATGCAACTGGTTATTTTTAATTAATAGAGCAAAGCTCGGATTTGCCTGAACAAACGTTATCCTTGCCCCTAAATTAAGATCAAAGACTCTGCGCATTTATCATACTTCAGACACATCATTTATCAGCGATGCAGATGTAGCAACATCTTAAAATCTTTGTGAACGGAGTAAGAAGAATGAGGATGGACACAAAAAGCTGGAGTGACTTTTATGACCCTACGACCACTTAAGGGTCTGTCCCACTTGGGGGTCATTTGCGCGTCACGCACCGTGTGCGCGTAATTCGCACTTTGCGTGCATCGTGCGTCGTGACTGACGCGCAAATTACGCCCAAGTGGGACAGGCCCTTTGGTGTCAAGAAAAATGTCAAGGGAAATTGAAGGGCCAATGACGGCCACTTGAGAGAATAGGTTCCAAGCACGGATGGAATTGTTCTGGAGAACGTCACCATGGACTCAGTGGGCCGAATGTCCTCCGTGTGTCCTGTAATAAGTAAGTATGCAAGACGGAACTGCAGATGCTGGTTTCCACAGAAGATAGACACAAAACTCGGGAGTAACTCAACGGGTCAGACAGCATCTCTGGAGAGAAGCAAGGGGTGATATTTCAGGCCGAGACCCTTCTTCAGACTGAGAGTCAGGGGAGAGGGAAACGAGAGATCTAGAAGGTACATAGGACAAATGAGTGAAAGATCTGCAAAAAAACAACAATGATCATTGGGTTATGGGGGCAAGGCAGGAGAATAGGGTTAGGAGGAAGACATTGGTCAGCCGCGATTGAATGGCGGAGTAGACTTGATGGGCCGAATGGCCTAATTCTGCTCCTATTCTGTATGACCATATGGTCTTCTGTGGACTAGGCTTTGGAGGGCATCAGTAAAGATTCATCTTTGTGGCTTCTGGAGACCTTTGCATGCACTTTATGTGGCAACCCTACTATTAGCACCAATATTTTGGGGACAGGTTGAGGAAATAATAGAGCTGATTAGTCAGTGTTCAGCCCAACGGTGGTTGTCATGGTGAGGATAAGGCAGACATCTTTGTACTCTTCATTCACTGGGTGACATTGTTTGTACAGGGGTTTAGTTTAGTTTAGAAATACAGCGTGGAAACAGGCCTTTCAGCCCACCGAGCCCGCACACTACCACTATCCTACACACACTAGGGACAATTTACAATTTTACCGAAGCCAATTAATAGGGAAGCCTGCACGTCTTTGGAGTGCGGGAGGAAACCAGAGCACCTGCGGGTCACAGGGAGAACGTGCAAACTCTGTACAGACAGTGCCCATGGTCAGGATAGAACCTGGGTCTCTGGCGCTATAAGGCGGCAACTCTACCGCTGCGCCACTGTGCCGCCATGTTGCCAATGATACCTTGCTGTTGTCCTTTACGTTGGGGCCATGCTCCCAGCATTTTTATTAAATGTAAAGAACCTTCCCCTGAGAAAGTGGCGCCTGGTTAGCAATGTCGACGCCAGCTTCCATTTAGCTTGTTGATGACTGAGAGGGGACTGCTTGGGCGGTAATTAGCAGGATTGCATTTGTGAGAGGACATAACCTGGGCAGTTTTCCAATGGCTTGGATAGTTGCCAGTGTTGTAACTGCACTAGAGCTTGACTCAAGGAGCAGGTACCTCTGGAGCACAGGTCTTCTGTACTACAGCTGGGACACTGTCTGATCCCACAGCCTTTGGTCTACGCTGAGCTCCCAGCTATCGTGTGATATCAGATGGAGTGTATTAATCTCAGCTGGAGACTGGCTTCTGTGGAGGGGAAGGTGGTGGCTTCTACCATTCCTTTAATATTCATGTACTACGCTCTGCCATCGGAGAGCCCTAGTGTCATGGAGTCATACATCATAGCAATGGCAACCTCACGTCCATGCCAACGGAGGTGCAGCGGTAGAGTTGCTGCCTCACAGCGCCAGAGACCACGGTTGGATGCAGACCACGGATGCCTCTCCGTACAGAGTTTGTACGTTTGTACGCTCTCCCCACGACTTGCGTGGGTTTTCTCCTCCAACACGCCAAAGACGTACAGGTTTTTGTGGGCTAATTGGCTTGGTAAAATTGGAAATGGTCCCTAGGGCGTGCAGGAGAGTGTTGGTGTATGGGGATTGCAGTTCAGCGCGGACTCGGTGGGCCGAAGGGCCTGTTTCCACGCTGTATCTCTGGACCTGAACCTAAACCTAAAAACAAAGCACATGATGTAAGGATCGAACCCGCTCTAACGCCGCACCGCCGCGCGCTGATGGGGATTTGGAGGGTGAAGAACTGCAGACATGAGGCAAGGCCGTGAAGGAAGTGGGTGACAATGCACTGTACTCTTGGAGTGCGGGGGGTTGGGGGGAGGGGGAGGAGGACAAAGGAGGTCCCGGCGTGGAGGGGACGGAGGGGAGGGGTCGCCCTGAGGGCGGGGGGAGAACAAAGGAGGACCAGGCATGGTAGACTTTGTAACTCCGTTGGTGCCCTTTATGTGGCAACTCTTTGCATACCATACCTCATCACATGTGACAATAAGGTATTAATTAATTCATTAATCAATTGATTAATTAATTAATTCGCCCATTCATTCTTTTGTTTGTTCATTCATCCAAATGAGCCCAGTGACAATCGAGTGGACACCAGCAACTCTCCTCTTCACGAATGCCCCAAGCCGCTGCGATTAGTGGCAGCATCACCCTCACCGATCGAGTGGTCCATGTTCTGCAGTGATCAGTTTACACACCCCTTTGCTTTCACAGATGGCTGCTGTTAACATCTGATTGAAAATAGCATTTGCAAGGCTTGCCTCCGGGGAAATCAGTTAAATTCACTCACAGTTCACTCCTTCCATCGTGATGTTCACATCATTTCATTATGAGTTCATTCCGAAACGTTATGACGAGTTGATAAGTCACAGCCTGTCACCGTGGCGTAGCGGTGATGATAAGTCTTCACATACTACACAGGCAGTTCCTCTCGTCTCGGGCGTATTTCCAACTCTGATCTGCCCATACTTCCCCAACATATCATACATTTCTTCAGCTGTTATTTTGTATGGTGAATTCTGTACGTACAGGAGTTGCTGCCTTACAGCACCAGGGACCCGTGTTCGATCCTGTCTGTACAGAGTTTGTACGTTCGCCCCCCGTGACCCACGTGGGTTTCCTCTGAGATCCCCTGCTTCCTCCCACACTCCAAAGACGTACAGGTTTATATGTTAATTGGCTTGGTATAAATGTAAATTATTCCTCGTGTGTGTAGAATAGTGTTAGTGCGCGGGGATTGCTGGTCGGTGCGGATTAGGTGGGCCACAGGGCCTGTTTCCACGCTTTATCTATAAACTAAACTAAACTAAACTAGTCCCGCTGAGTTACTCCAGCATTTTGTGTCTATCTCTGCACAGTATCTCTATAGATCAGTTGGCGTCTGAAAACCCGTACAATATTCTGTCCATTTCCCCGCGTGGATGCTGCCTGGACTGCTGAGTTCCTCCAGCACTTCGATTTCTTTGTTCTTGATCAGCCGACAATTAGGGTAAGTAATAGCAGGCGGAATTGAACTCTGGTTGAAGCCTATAACGTGATGAGAAACATTAGCAAGGTGGATAGCAAGAAGCTTTCTCCCCCTATGGCAGAACCTGTGGGTATAAGTTCAAGGAGAGGAGGAAGCGGTTTAGAGGAAGAATTCGGTTTAGGTTCTAATCTGGCATGCACTGCCCAGAAGGGGTGCTGGAGGCAGGTACTCCGTGAAGGTTAAGAAGCATCTGGACGAGTATATGATTCATCAGGCTCTGTAAGCTACGCACACCAAGCGCTGGTCAACATGATCAGTGGAATTCAATGGTCAATTCAATGGTTGTTTTATTATCACCTGTACCAGGTGTATCACGTGTAACATCTGCAGTAAGGTGCTGCAGATGTTCTACCAATCGGTGGTGGCCAGTGCCATCTTCTTCGCTGCCGTGTGCTGGGGCAGCAGGCGAAGGCCGCGGACGCCAACAGAATCGACAAGCTCAAGAGGAAGGCCGGCTCCGTCCTGGGGGTGGAGTTGGATTCACTGGAGGTGGTCTTGGAGGGGAAGATGCTCCTCAAACTGCGACGCATCCTGGACAATACACAGGTCAACCTGAGGAGCACCTTCAGCCACAGACTGGTTCCACCCAGATGCAAAACAGAACGCCACAGGAGATCCTTTTTCCCCGTGGCTATCGAACTATACAACTCCTCCCCCTTCTGTCGTGGGGTAGACTGATTCCCCCCTGCATTTTGTGTCTACACAAGTTCGCCTGTTACCTTGAAGGTTGCCAGTATCAGTGTTCCCTCAAGAATCGGGTTCTTCCAATCCGGCTGAATGGATCAATGTAATTTTGACTGCTGTGATTAGACCCGAATCAGATTTCATTATCTGTGTATTTTAACCTATGAATACAAATAGAACAAATGTCGCCATTATATTGCTATTGATTTTACCATTTTACTGCTCAAATATAGTGAAGCAATCTATATCTAATTTCCATTCACCTTTAATAAATCAGAGCTAAGGATTTACCAGCAGCAAGACAGTCATTTCTTTCATATATTTCACAGGCGGTTTAGGGGAATGAGTTTAAAACACTTACAAATTCCACAGCGACAGTCGTTTTCAAATTACATTTGCACAGTTATTCACCCGCAATAAAAGGTTAATTTGTGCATGGATTAGCTGTTCCACTAAGTTTTGTATGGTCATTAATGGTGTTAATTACAAGCATTTATTCCTTTTGTTCATTTTTAATAGGATTGAATAATATTGTCTGCCAGTTTGATGCCGTTGCCATTGACAGTTGCAGCCTCTAATTAAAGAGGCGCCCACAGCAGCAGTCACCGACTGCAGGTGAGCCATCTGCATCACACAGCAGCGATCTTTTACTGTGGGCGGCACGGTGGCGCAGCGGCAGAGTTGCAGCCTGACAGCGCTCACAGCGGACGAGACCCGGCTTCGATCCTGGCTACGGGCCGCTTGTCTGTAACGGAGCTCGTGCCTTCTTTGTGGGGGATTCCGGAACTGTTTAAGAATAAGGGGCAAGCCATTTAGAACGGAGACGGGGAAACACTTTTTCACACAGAGAGTTGCGAGTCTGTGGAATTCTCTGCCTCAGAGGGCGGTGGGGTCCTGTCATCTGGATACTTTCAAGAGAGAGCTAGGTAGGGCTCTTAAAGATAGCGGAGTCAGGGGATTTGGGGAGAAGGCAGGAACGGGGTACTGATTGGGGATGATCAGCCATGATCACATTGAATGGCGGTGCTGGCTCAAAGGGCCGAATGGCCTTCTCCTGCATCTATTGTCTATTGTCTATTCTCCCCGTGGGTTCTCTCCGAGAACTTCGGTTTCCTCCCTCACTCCAAAGATGTACAGGTTTGTGGGTTAATTGGCTTGGTGTAAATGTAAATTGTCCCTAGTGTGTGTAGGATAGCATTAGTGTGCGGGGATCGCTGGTCGGTGGGCCGAAAGGCCTGTTTCCGCGCTGTATCGCTAAACAACTGGTTTACACCAAAGATAGACACAATTCAGTTGTGTTAATTGTCAAGTGTACCATGGTACAGTGTAAAGTACTTGTTGCACGCTATCCAGTCAGCAGAAAGACCATACATGATTACAATCGAGCCGTTTACAGTGTACAGGTACACGATAAAGGAATAAAGTAAGAAATGTTGCTTTAGGAGTAGAGGTTTAAGAGTGTGGAGCGATTGTAATATGTGATTGTTGATCTGCTTCTGTGGCTCGCACACAAGTAGTCGCCATCTTGGACTGGGCGCCATCTTGGAAGCTAAAACGCTGGAGCAACTCAGCGGGGCAGGCGGCATATCCGGAGATAAGGAACGGGTGACGATTCAGGTCGAAACCCTTCTTCAGACACAGATGCTGCTGCCTGCTACTCCAGCATTTTGTGTCGAGTCTCTCTTTTGCTCCTCACCTCCTCTGGAGGGCCAGGCTTAAGCGGAGAAGCATGGACGTCGCTTGGATCCTCGGAGGCATTGAACAGTGCAGCATGGAAATGGGTCATTCAGCCCAAGTCGCCCATGCCCACCAGTGGGCATCCTTCCGTGCCAATCCCAATCCCCAGCACATTGCATCACCCAATCTCAAGACCCAAGCGGTGCATTGCCCAGAGCTGTAGATGTAGCCCAGTCCATCACGCAGACCAGTCTTCCCACCATTTGCTAAAGGCAGTAGGGGAATCGAGGACCAGAGGACATAGGTTTAAGGTGGAGGGGAAAAGATTGAATAGGAATCCGAAGGATGACTATTTTACACAAAGGGCGGTGGGTGCCTGGAACGAGCTGCCAGTGGAGGTAGTTGAGGCAGGGAGTTTCCCAACATTTAAGAAACAGTTACACTCTGTGTGTGAAAAAACTTGCTTTATCTCCTTAAAACTCTCCGCCTCTGACCTTAATGTTATGCCCTCTAGCCTTTAACATTTCTGAAGAAGGGTCTTGATCCGAAACGTCACCCATTACTTCTCTCCAGAGATGCCGCCCATCCCACTGAGTTACTCCAGCTTTTTGTTTCGATCTGCGGGTCATACCAGCATCTGCAGTTCCTTCCTGCATATTCTCACCATTGACTCCGTATACGTTTCATACTTCCTCGGAGTGGCAGCCGGCACAATCAAAGACTTGTTCCACCCCATCCCGGTCATTCATGGAAACATGGAAGCATAGAAAATAGGTGCAGGAGTAGGCCATTCGGCCCTTCGAGCCAGCCCCACCATTCAATATGATCATGGCTGATTATCCAAAAACAGTACCCCATTCTTGCTTTCTCCCCATATCCCTTGATTCTGTTCGCCCTAAGAGCTGTATCTAATTTCAAAGACGTTTCCTTAATTATGGCCTGATAATGACGAAAAAACGTATGCTTAAATTTTGGAAAAATACATCTCCCCCAACTCTTAAAATGTGGATTACAAACATGTCTGAGACGCTACAACTTGAAGATAAGAGACTTGTCTTAGCAGGAAAATCAGAGCAATTTTCAAAGATATGGATTCCTTTCATTAATTCACTACAAGGACAGTATGGTGCAACACACCTTTGGAATTAAACCGATTTACGGACTGGGTGATGGGTGGGGAGAGATATGAAGTAGGTATATCAACACGGTTTTTTTTCTTTTTCTTTTTTTTCTTTCTTTTTTCAGTTTTTGTCTTTTTATTTCTTTAAGTTTTTACTTACTCACTCTTTGACTACACCCATTTGGTAGTTTAGGGGTTCTATTCTTACACATTCACCTTCTCTTCCACTTTCTTTCTTTTTTGCTTTTCTTCTCATTTTCTATTTCATCTTTGCTAAAATTAAAATGGAAGCTGTACAATAAATGTATTATGTCATGTGCTGCGGTTTATACTTTTGTACTCTGCTTCTAATAAAAGTATAATTTTTTTTTAAAAGTTTTTAAAAAGTTTAAAAAAAAAGAGCTGTATCGAACTCTCTATTGAAAACATCCTTCTTCGCCTTGCTCCCATCTGACAGAAGGTACAAAAACCTGAATGTTCACTCTACCAGACTCGGGAACAGATTATTTCCCTCTGTAGTCAGGCTCCTGAATAAGGGTCTCGACCCGAAACGTCGCCTATCTCCTTCACTCCTTAGGTACTGCTGCACCCGCTGAGTTTCTCCAGCCTTTTGCGTACCCCATAGTCCTTTCATAAGCTAGGTCTGAGTCACCTCTCCCTCATTGAGGACATTGGACTTTGTCTAGGGAACTGATGTGCCACAATGTGCTCCATTGCTCAGGACTATGTTCCACACTCGGTATGTATAGGAAGCAACTGCAAATGCTGATTTATACTGAACATGGAGACAAAATGCTGGAGTAACTCAGAGGGTCAGGCAGCATCTTTGGAGAAAAGGAAGAGGTGACATTTTGGGTTGAGATCCTTCTTCAGATCTGAAGTCTCAAGTCTGAAGTTCAGAGTCTGAAGAAGTATTCCGACCTGAAACGTCACCTATTCAGTAAAACCAATGGACTGATTGTGGACTTTGGAAGAGGAAGGATGTGGACCCGCAACCCTGTTTGTATCAATGGGGCGATGGTGCAGAGACTCGAAAATTTCAAATTCCTGGGCGTGCATTTTTCCGACGATCTTTCCTGCACCCAGCACACTGATGCAATTATATATAAAGCACATCAGCGCCTCTACGTCCTGAGATGTTTACGGAGATTCAGTATGTCAGAGAGGATTCTCTTGAACCTCTCCAGGTGTACAGTGGCCTGGTTGCATCGTGGCCTGGTTCGGCAACTTAAACGCATGGGAGCGGAAACGACTGCAGATAGCTGTGACCATTGCCCAGTCCATCACTGGCTCTGACCTCCCCACCGTCGAAGGGGTCTATCGGAGTCGCTGCCTCAAAAAGGCAGCCTTATCATCAGAGACCCACACCATCCTGGCCACACACTCATTTCACCACTGCCATCGGGAAGAAGATACAGGAGCCTGAAAACTGGAACGTCCGGGTTCAGGAACAGCTTCTTCCCTACAGCCATCGGGCTATTAAACACTAGTGTACAACCTCAAATAAGCTCTGAACTACAATAAACTATTGTTATTATTATTATTGCACTACTATTGTTTGTTTTTTGAGTATGTGTGTGTATGTATGTGTATATATATATATATATATGTGTGTGTGTGTGTGTGTGTGTGTGTGTGTGTGTGTGTGCGTGCGCATATATATATGTGTGTGTGTGTGTGTGTGTATATATATGTGTGTGTGTGTGCACATACGCATATATATATATATGATCAATAATAAATATATATATACATATATATATACATATATACGTGGATATATATATGTGTGCGTTCTTGTGAATATGTATTTTGCACACTGAACTTTTTTTTCTCACGTTCATTATATTTTTCACAGTGTACAGTGTTTATATAGTGTGTTGTGCTGCAGCAAGTAAGAATGTCATCGTTCTATCTGGGACACATGACAATAAAACACTCTCTCTCTCTCTCTCTCTCTCTCTCTATTCCTATTCTTCAGAGATGCTGCCTGACCTGCTGAGTTACTCCAGTATCTTGTGTGTACCTTCTGCACTCTGTGCAGTCCCCTTTGCTCTGTCGATTGCACTTGAGTTTGACCTGATTGTGTTTATCTGATCTGTATATTTGATCTGTTTGGATGGCACACCGAACAATGCTTTTCGAAGTGCCTCAGTACATGTGACAACAATAAACCTTAGCCTAAACCGTACCACTCTCTGAAGGAAGAATGTCCCCTTTGTATCCCCTTCACATTTCTTTCACTTAAACATAAATATGTGTCTTAGTTTAGTTTAGAGATATAGCGCGGAATCAGGCCCTACAGCCCCCTGGAATCCGGGTCTCTGTTGCTGTCAGGCAGTAGCTCTACTGCTGTGCCACCATGCCTTCCCCCCACATTATGAAAGACAAGCGAGCTTTTTAGGTTAATTGGCTTCGGGAAATTGCCCCCAGTGTGCAGGGAGTGAATGAGAAAGTGAGATAATGTAGAACTGTTGTGAACAGGCGGGCAATCATTGGTCAGCGTGGACTCCATGCTGTCTCTCTGAAGGCTACAGCTATTTGGAAGGCATGATAAATAACACTAACAGGTATGCCATCCACGTCTTACAGTGTAGAGCCGTGCCCTTGGCTTTATCAAAACCATCTCCATTCCGGATCGGAACACAAAGAACGCAAAGATTTCTCCCCAAGATATATTCTCATGCCAAGTACATCTCAATCAGGAACTAAGGAAATAAAAGAGATGGCAACATTCAAGTATCAAGAGGATTATAATGTGGAAATGCCATGAGGATCTAACCTCTGCTTTAAAGTTAAAGTTAAAAGAAAGATAACTGAAAAAAAAAGACCTTCTGTAATACAAACAATTTTGCCATTGAAATATAAATGCTCTTTGAATTTCCTTTCAATGAGAGGACTTTACCATTAAGATGCGTTAAGCATTTGACCTTATTTTGCCACATTTCAAGAATTTGACTTGCTTTCATGGAGTAGGCCCCCCTCAGTCATGACTGACCATGGGTGATGCATCCTAGTTTGCAGGTGATGTGTGGTCGGGTGCAAGCCTGGGCGATGTCATGTGGATGACATATGCAGCTTGTCCCCCCTCTCCACGCAGCTGATCGATCCAAAGGAACAGCAGGGCCGTTACTGTTTGGCACCAGCGCCGTCGCAGGAGCTGCCAGAGCAAGGTGGTAGACAACCACGACTGGTGGGGGCGGGAGTGTCTACCTTCCCGTGCAGGTCTCTAGCACCTGCCCACTGCCCATGTGGCAACTTCCTAAATGTACGAGTGGCCAGAAGCCGAACAAACGATCAATTGATTTGCCATGATATTAAAAATGGGCAGTAAAGGGTTTAATTTACAATGAGAAAATATTTCTTTTGGAAGATGTAGCGCTGATTTTACAACACCATGCTTGTGAAAAATGTCGAGTTCCGAACATTTTTGGGTTGACTTGTGTCATCATGGGAATTTGAACAAGTACGTCCAGTCTTGCATTTTATCGGGATGCATCACAGCTTGGTTTGGGAACAGCTCCATCCAAGACGGCAGGAAATTGCAGTGACTTGTAACACAGCCCAAACCGTCACAAGAACCAACTTCCCTTCCATTGACGTGTTAAAGAAGGAACTGCAGATGCTGGAGAATCGAGGGTTACACAAAAAGCTGGAGAAACTCAGCGGGTGCAGCAGCATCTAAGGAGCGAAGGAGTCTGAAGAAGGGTCTCGACCCGAAACGTCGCCCATCTCCTTCGCTCCTTAGATGCTGCTGCACCCGCTGAGTTTCTCCAGCTTTTTGTGTAACCCTCCCTTCCATTGACTCCATTTGTACCTCACGCTGCCTCGGCAAGGCCAGCAGCATAATCAAGGATGAATCGCACCCTGGACACCCCCTCTTCTCCACTCTCCCATCGGGCAAAAGGTATAGAAGTGTGAAAACGCACACCTCCAGATTCAGGAACAGTTTCCAGCCAATGGAAAGACAATACATGATTACAAACGAGCCATTTACAGTGCATAGATACATGATAAGAGACTAAAGTTTAGTGCAACTGGGGTCAAGGAAAGAGCGTTCACATCGCGGCCGTTTCCACCAATCTTTCCACCACCACACACAAGAAACGCAAGACAGACTCCACTGTATGCAGATGCCAGGACTGTGATCAGCTCTGGCTGAACAACTTCTAACCTTGTGTGTGGACTTGATAAGAAGATCAAGCAACTGAATCATCCTACCACAACTAGAAAGCAGTGTTGAACTATTATCCACCTCATTGGTGACCCTCGGACTATTCTTGATCGGACTTTACTGGCTTTACCTTGCACTAAACTTTAGTCTCTTATCATGTATCTATACACTGTAAATGGCTCGTTTGTAATCATGTATTGTCTTTCCGCTGACTGGATAGCACGCAACAAAAGCTTTGACAGTAAACTAAACTAAACTAAACTAAACTCAGTGGGTCAGGCAGCATCTGTGGAGGGAAATATACAGACTATACTTGAGTTGGGACCCATCTTCAGTTTGAAACTTGGGTGCCATTGGATGAGAATGGACAAGGCATGATTAGTAGGTTGTTAAAGGAGGAACTGCAGATGCTGGAGAATCGAGGGTTACACAAAAAGCCGGAGAAACTCAGCGGGTGCAGCAGCATCTAAGGAGCGAAGGAGATAGGCGACGTTTCGGGTCGAGACCCTTCTTCATGATTAGTAGGTTTGCAGGTGAGACCAAAGTTGGTTGTATTGTAGATAGTGAAGAAGGTTAACAAACGTTGCAGCATCACCGTGATCAGTTGGGCAAGTGGGCTGAGGAATGACTCATTTTCTCAACACACACTGGGGACAATTTACATTTATACCAAGCCACTTAACCCGCAAACCTGTACGTCTTTGAAGTGTGGGAGGAAACCGAAGATCTGGGAGAAAACCCACGCAGGTCACGGGGGAGAAGGTACAAACCCCGTGCAGACAAGCACCCGTAGTCGGGATCGAACCTGGGTCTCCGGCGCTGCATGCAAGCGCTGTAAGTCAGCAACTCCACCGCTGCGCCACTGTGGCCGCTGCCTGATCTGCGGAGTGTCTCCAGTTTCGGTTTCAGATTTTGAGCATCTGCGGCCCTTTAAAGATTCCCAGGAAATTTCACACCTCCGACTCAATCTTGCCTTGGCAGATAATCCCTGCTGGCTGCATCCCATGTGCGAAGATAGTCAATTGCATCAGATATAACCAGAATCTCACCCAGCACATCAACACTCTTCCTGGTCCACATTATTCCCATTAGTCAATCTAGCCAGAGAGATAATGTACTCTTTTCGCTACTGCTTAGCTCTCAGAGATAGCATGAATCATAGATTTACACTTGAGGGCAGAGCTAAGTGCTTTCGGTCTTGCATTGTCTATCACTGCTTTGCTACACTGACAGATCATTACCAGAGGACAATTTTGTCATGGCATATTGTTCACTCAAGTTTCATTTTTTTCCTGATGACACCTGTCTAGTGAAAGCATTCATCATGAAGTTATGTCGCTGACTACGAAGCGTAAACATGACTGAAGCCTGATGGAAACAATAGGCGTCTGGCTCAGTACCATTTCTTTTAAGAGGATAAAGAGAAGCATGTGTACATTTTAACATGGATTTGGCCAACCTGTAAAGTCACTGCCCTGAGATTGTTTGCAATTGATGAAATGATTTGAAGAGCAATGGAAACAAGCTGAAGATAGACACAAAATGCTGGAGTAACTCAGCGGGACAGGCAGCATCTCTGGAGAGAAGGAATGGGTGACGTTTCTGGTCGAGACCCTTCTTCAGACTGATGCAAATGGTGACGTTTCTGGTCGAGACCCTTCTTCAGACTGATGCAAATGGTGACGTTTCTGGTCGGGACCCTTCTTCAGACTGAATTGAAACAAGGCCATGGCTGTACACCAGATCCCTCTTCCAACATCTTACAGAAACTGGAGTTTCTGTAAGTCGAAGCAGCAAGGAGCGAATGTAATTATTAACATTAACTAATGGTTGATAAGTTTAGTTTAGTTTAGTTTATTTGGAGATACAGTGCGGAAACAGGTCTTTCGGCCCACCGAGTCCACACAGACCAGCGATCTCCGCAGATTGACACCATACTACAGACAAATTAGGGGCAATTTACAATTTTACCGAAGCCAATTAACCTGCAAACCTGTATGTCTTTGGAGGGTGGGAGAAAACTGAAGATCTCAGGGAAAACCAACGCAGGTCACTGGGAGAATGTACAAACTCCGTACAGACAGCACCCGTAGTCGGGATCGAACACGGATCTCTGGCGCTGTAAGCGCTGTAAGGCAGCAACGCTACCGCTGCGCCACTGTGCCGCTTTATCCAATCTGTAAAGGCACTGCTCTGAGGTTGTTTGCAGCTGATGAAACGCTACTAACATGTTTGAAGAGCAATTGATACAAGCCCATGGCTGTACATCAGACCCCTCTTCCGACGTCAAGCATTGCCTCTGGAATTCCTTCAAGTCGAAGCAGCAAGGAGCCAACTTAATTATTAACAATAACTAATGGTTGAAGAGTTGTGTAAAAATAAATCACAGCATCAAATAATTGGAGTAGCAGATTTTTAATGGTGACGGGATTTCACCAAAGTTCTCTGAAAGACCTTCAAATAGTTTAGTTTAGTGTCGTTTATTGTCACGTGTACCGAGGTACAGTGAAAAGCCTTTGTTGCATGCTGTCCAGTCAGCAGAAAGACTAGACGTGATTGCAATCGAGCTGTCCACAGGATACAGACACTGGATAAAGGGAGTAACACAGTGTGCAAGATAAAGTCGAATAAAGTCCGATCGTAGATAGTCCGAGGGCCTCCAGTGGGGTAGATGGTAGATCAGGACTGCTCTATGGTCCGAATAGTCAATAGTCTAAATGTAGAAAATGTGTAAGAAAGAACTGCAGATGCTGGTTTAATTCGAAGGTAGACACAAAATGCTGGAGTAACTCAGCGGATGAGGCAACATCTCTGGAGAGAAGGAATGGGCGTCGCTACGTACTAACTTCAAGAAAATGAAAAAAAGTTGTTCATTCTAAAGTTAACTAACCTTTTAAAGACTTTGTTGTGACTGCTTTTTGTGGGAAAGCTTTCGATATTTGGTTGCAACATGGAGATACGCAGTTTCAGCTGATCTTCTAGGCGGGTATCCTTAAGGGCATCTTGATTTGGGTTAGGTAGGAGAATGTAGATTCGCAGAAATAAGTGGTTGAAAACCAAGAAAGCATTCTGCGTGCGGGGGAGGATTATTTCGTTGAATCTTCTTTTTGATATTTTTAATACGTTCATTTTAAGATTAAAATTAAAATAATAAAAGACGAACAAAAACATATTAACAAAAATAAAAGGATTTGATCTACACAATTTGGATTCATTCAAAAGGCCGCACTTCATGGCCTAGAAGGCTGCATGCGGCCTTTAGGCCACAGGTTCCCCACCACTGAACTAGATGCCCAATCGCCTTCACTCTGGCTTACAACAGCATAGGCACCAGATACAACCATCGAGGAAAATTAGTTTCAAGTGACAAAATAAGTGATTTAAATTGTTGAAATAAAAAAACCCTAGCAACACTGGTCCTGAAGTATCCATCCAACACATTGATGATAAATATTTGAAAATTCCACTTTAGTTTATGAATAGTTTCTAGGTTGCTGCCTGAACCCATTTCCAAAGGCAAACAAGAAAATAATGAAACTGTTATCAGTCTTTTCCCCACATTGCAATTTTGATGTAATGTAACTCTTTAAATCATAATCTATTTATCACAAGGGTTTCAGTGCTGAATTCTTTTTTATTTGGTTTTGTGGAATTTCGCAAGATCAATGTCACTATGAAACTAATTTAGCATTATATTATTTATTACCTAGAAACCTTCTATTTCATGGAAACATAAAAACATAGAAATTAGGTGCAGGAGTAGGCTATTCGGCCCTTCGAGCCTGCACTGCCATTCAATATGATCATGGCTGATCATCCAACTCAGCATCCCGTACCTGCCATCTCTCCATACACTCTGATACCCTTAGCCCAAGGGCCACATCTAACTCCCTCTTAAATATAGCCAATGAACTGGCCTCAACTACCCTCTGTGGCAGAGTTCCAGAGACCCACCACTCTCTGTGTGAAAAAAGTCCTTCTCATCGCGGTCCTAAAGGATTTCCCCCTTATCCTTAAGCTGTGACCCCTTGTCCTGGACCTCCCAACATCGGGAACAATCTTCCTGCATCTAGCCTGTCCAACCCCTTAAGAATGTTGTAAGTTTCTATAAGATCCCCTCTCAATCTCCTAAATTCTAGAGAGTATAAACCGAGTCTATCCAGTCTTTCTTCATAAGACAGTCCTGACATCCCAGGAATCAATCTGGTGAACCTTCTCTGCACTCCCTCTATGGCAATAATGTCCTTCCTCAGATTTGGAGACCAGAACTGTATGCAATACTCCAGGTGTCGTCTCACCAAGACCCTAGACAACTGAAATAGAACCTCCCTGCTCCTATACTCAAATCCTTTTGCTATGAAAAGATAGCAAAGTCACATAAATCACACAGGACCTATGCTGTTTTTCCAAGAAGTTTAGTCACGTTTAGTTTAGAGATAGAGCGCAGAAACAGGCCCTTCGGCCCACCGGGTCTGTGCCCCAACCAGTGATCACCCGCACACTAACAAGATCCTACACACACTGAGGACAATTTACAATTATGACAAGCCTATTAACTTATGAACCACTATGTCTTTGGAGTGTGGGAGGAAACCGGAGCACCCGGAGAAAACCCACGTAGGTCCCAGGGAGAACGTACAAACTCCATACAGGCAGCACCTGTAGTAAGACTCAAGATCTCCCGGTTGGTTTCACTGAACACCTCCGCTTAGTCCACCTAAACCTATCTGATCTCCTGGTTGCTCGACACTTTAACTCCCCCTCACTGACCTTTCTGCCCTGGGCCTCCTCCATTGTCAGAGTGAGGCCCAGCGGTAATTGAAGGAACCGCACCTCGTATTTCCCTTAGGTAGTTTACACCCCAGCGGTATGAACAAAGACTTCTCTAACTTCAGGTAGCCCTTGCTTTCCCTCTCTCTCTCCATCCCCTCCCCCTTCCCAGTTCTCCCACCACTCTTACTGTCTCAGACCAACTACATTTTATCTCTGTACCGCCCACTCCACTGACATCAATCTGAAGAAGGGTCTCGACCCGAAACGTCACCCATTCCTTCTCTCCAGAGATGCTGCCTGACCCGCTGAGTTACTCCAGCATTTTTAGTCTATCTGAAGACTATCAAATTGAGGAACCAAGAATGCACTAGTCTGAGGAGACTGTGCAAAACCAGAAAGGAGGTGATGAACTGGTGGAAACAGACATGACAGATCAGAATCCAGTACCAGCTCAGACAGAGGCAGTAGCCAGACCAAAATGTCATATCCTAAATGGTGTTGGAATGTTCAGTTTACAATGTGATGATGTGGATATCCTTTATGTTGGACAAGGGGGGAAGTCATGGGAACTGACGTTGTATTTAAAGGTATCACATGTTACTATGAGTCAGAAAGGTGAGAGGACACAAGTTGCGGGGATGTCAAGGAATGGCAGGCGAATAAAACCAAAGTGTTTAATGGTCGGGGCCTCAGTTTAGTTTTAGAGATACAGCGCGGAAACAGGCCCTTCGGCCCACCGGGTCCGCGCCGACCAGCGATCCCCGCACACTAATACTATCCTACACCCACTAGGGACAGTTTTTACATTTACCAAACCAATTAACCTACAAACCTGTACGTCTTTGGAGTGTTGGAGGAAACTGAAGATCTTGGAGAAAATCCACGCAGAAATGTAAAATTGTCCCTTGTGTGTGTGTGTAGGGTGGTGTTAATGTGCGTGGCTCGCTGGTCGCTGGTTGGTGCGGGCTCAGTGGGCCGGAGGGCCAGTTTCTGCGCTGTATCTCTAAGCTAACCCCTGTATATTGTGGGTACACAAAAGGCTGGAGAAACTCAGCGGGTGCAGCAGCATCTAAGGAGCGAAGGAGATAGGTGACGTTTCGGGTCGAGACCCTTCTTCAGACATTGTGCTCTTTGTTGCCCTCTTAACTACTTGTTAGACCTGCCTGCCGACACTTTGTGATTCAAATGCACTGTCATTTCTCAATCTCATTTGCAGACTCTGTCCATTTAGATAATAATTCCGCCTCCTAAGCTGCAAGGCCCCACATCTCCCCCACCTAACACTCTATTAGTGGAGGTTTTTTTTTTAACCAAATCACACAAACCTATCTTCCATTACGGAATCATATTGTGCTGATCATAACATGCTTTTCCACCAAATTTCACAGAATCAGCCAACTTGGAAGCCTTGTGATTTCATTCACTCCCCGGATAATTAAATATTAAACAATTAAGAGCCAAGAACCTCTCCCTGGGGTTCTCCACTCAGCTTGACAAGGGCCCATTTATTGCCACTGACTGTTTTCTGTGTGCCCGCCAGCTTTCAGTCCATGTTAACACAATTCTACCAACACCTTTGGCTTGTAATTTATCCACCACCCTCTTATGTGCTGAGGACAAGGCAATCGAAGAAATAAATGTGCTGGTGGAACTCAGCGGGTCCGGCAGCATCTGTGGAGGAAATGGACCGGCAACGCGTTGGGTCGGGGCCCTTGGAGTCATAGAGTCATTGAGTGATACAGCATGGAACCAGGCCCTTCGGCCCAGCTCGCCCACACCGGCCAACAATGTCCCAGCCACCCTAGTCCCACTTGCCTGCGCTTGGTCCATAACCCTCCAAACCTGTCCGATCCATGTACCTGTCCAACTGTCTCTTAAACGATGGGATAGTCCCAGCCTCAACTACCTCCTCTGGCAGCTCGTTCCATGCGCCCACCAGCCTCTGTGTGAAAAAATGAAAGGGAAAAGATTTAATAGGAATCTGAGGGGTAGCTTTTTCACACAAAGGGTGGTGGGTGTACGGAACGAGCTGCCGGAGGAGGTAGTTGAGGCTGGGACTATCCTCACATTTAAGAAACAGTTAGACAGGTATCTGGATGGGACAGGTTTGGAGGGAAATGGTCCAAATGCAGGCAGGAGGTATTAGAGTAGCTGGGACACGTTGGCCGGTGTGGGCACGTTTCCACGTTGTATCACTCCATAACTCTAGATAAGGAAGGGAGAGAAGGAGAGAAATGTGAAGTCGGAGGGAGGAATGAGGGGAAGGAGGGAGGGGACATGGGGAGATAAAAGAGGAATAGGATATTCTGGGATGGAACATTACAATATGGAGGAGGGGAATGGAGCAAGGTAACTAGGGTGGTGGGAGATGGTGGGGGAAATATGTGTAAGGATCGGCAGGGGAAAGGAAGGGGATATTACTTAACACTGGAAAATTGATACCGTGTCGAAAGGAACTGCAGATGCTGGTTTAAACCAAAGATAGACACAAAATGCTGGAGTTACTCAGCGGGTCAGGCAGCATCTCTGGAGAGAAGGAATGGATGATATTTCGGGTCGAGACACTTTTCAGTCTGATGTGTCTGAAAAAGGGTCTCGACCCAACACCTCACACGTTCCATCTCCCCAGTGATGCTGCCTGTCCTGCTGAGTTACTCCAGCATCTTTGGAGAATTGATATCTGTTGGGTTGTAAGCTACCGGAGGAATATCAGACGCTGTTGGGCTTCACTCTGGCAATGGAGGAGGCCCAATGACAGAAGTGATTGGCATAGGAAACACAACTTTCAGTCCGACGAAGGGTCTCGACCCGAAACGTCGCCCATTCCTTCTCTCCAGAGATGCTGCCTCACCCGCTGAGTTACGCCAGCATTTTGGGCCCACCTTCGATTTTTAGCCCAGCATCTGCAGCTCTTTCTCACACATTGTTTGCACCCATGTTGTTTCTGGATGCCAGCCATCAAAATCGCCTCAGACTTTGTCAAATTGCCAAAGACTTGCAGATTTGTAGGCTAATTGTGCTCTGTAAAATGGCCCCTAGTATGTAGGGAGGAAGGGAGTCAAGTCAAGTCACTTTTATTTTTATGTAGCACATTTAAAAAACAACTCTCGTTGGCCAAAGTTGGTGGAGGTACTAACACTACACAGCAGTGTGTAGGGAGGAAGAGAGAGTGAGGTAACGTAGAACCAGTTGGAACGGTGTCTGATGGTCGGTGTGGACTTGGTGGGCCGAAGTACCAGTTTCCATGCTGTATTTTTAAACTAAATTCATCATCATCATCATCATCGTTGAAAACATCAACGGGCGCGGTGCCTTACAATGCTACGTACGACAGTGATCGCAACTTCTACTGAAGTCTGGATGGCCGTTGGCTCACTAGGAGCACATCCATCCTTTATAAACTAAATTAAACTAAACTAAAACTAAAGTTTCAGAGAATTAAAGACTAATCTCTTATTCTCGGGGGAAAGAACTCAGACTTAGCTGTCTAAAGAAGAAATCCTTTCTTATTTTCTTTGAATGTTTCCAGTTATTATTCAATGAAAATATGAGAATAAGCAACGAACAAAAGACTTCGATGAGGTACAGTTGTTAGAATCAGAAAATTGTGGGACCAAACCTTCAGAAACTACAGTTAGGGGACGGGTATTAAAGGAGTTTTATTCCAATCGTAAGAGTAAAGAGTTTTATTGCCATATGTCTCGAAACAGAGCAGTGAAATTCTTACTTAGTTTAGTTTAGAACCTTCGGCCCACCAAGTCCGCACCGACCAGCGATCACCGCACATTAACACAATCCTACACACACAAGGGACAATTTACAATTTTTACCGAAACCCACACGGTCACGGGGCGTAACGTACAATCTCCGTACAGACAGCATCCGTAGTCGGGATCGAACCTGGGTCTCTGGCGCTGCAAGCGCTGTAAAGAGCCTGTCCCACCAGCATGCAACTCTATGCGATGAGCGCGATCAAACTAGAAGCGGGGGCCGCGTGGAGGTCGGGTGATCCCCTGTACAGGGCCGTTCCCACCAGCATGCGCAACCAAACCGGCAGCGAGGGCCGCGCGGAGGTCGGGTGAGTGGCGCAACGCGGCGCAAAGTGAGGCGAACTTGGAGCGAAGTCTAAGGTAAGTTCGCCAGGACAGAGAGGGGCGCACAGAGAGGGGCACCGAGGCACACACACACACAGGGCCACGGAGCCACACACATAGAGGGTCACGGAGGCACCTACAGAGAGGGTCGCGGAGGCACGATGTCGGGGCGGTGTGTAAACGTCGAGGCGACTGTGAGCCGACAAGCCGTTGCCGCGCGGAATTTTTGGACATTGTCAGTTTTTCGGAGCCCCGCGCGGTGTCGGGACGAACTCGGGACGAACTCCACACAATTCCGCACGGCTCCAGTGATCGAAGTGGGACCGGCCCCTCGACGCCGGACGGCTCAAGCGACCACGTTAGGTCGCGCTAATCGCATAGAGTTGCATGCTGGTGGGACAGGCCCTTTAGGCAGCAACTCTACCGCTGCGCCATCGTGCCGCCACTTGCAGCAGCACAACAGATATAGAAGCATAGCACTCTGTAGGTACCATAACAGAGGGGATCTTATAGAAATATATACAATTCTGAAGGGATTGGACAGGCTAGATGCAGGAAATATGTTCTCGATGTTGGGGGAGTCCAGAACCAGGGGTCACAGTTTAAGAATACAGGGGTTAGCCATTTAGAATGGAGATGATAAAACACCTTTTCAAACAGAGAGTTGTGACTGTGGAATTCTCTGCCTCAGAGGGCGGTGGAGGCCGGTTCTCTGGATGCTTTCAAGAGAGAGCTAGATAGGGCTCGTAAAGGTAGCAGAGTCAGGGGATTTGGGGAGAAGGGAGGAACGGGGTACTAATTGGGAATGATCAGCCATGATCACATTGAATGACGGTGCTGGCTCAAAGGGCCGAATGGCCTCCTCCTGCACCTATTGTCTATAGTTTATTGTCAATAGTGGAAACATACTCTCCACATCCACTCTATCCAGGCCTTTCACTATTCGGTAAGTTTCAATGAGGGGACCCCTCATCCTTCTAAACTCCAGCGAGTACAGGCCCAGTGTCGTCAAACACTGATCATATGTTAACCCGCTCATTCACGCCACCTGTAGTTCAGATGGAGGATTACAGACCATGAAACTATCAGGTGTTTCGCTATCCATAGAAGCTGCCTGACTTGAAGAAAGTTTCCAGTTTGCCACAGTTTTGTTTCACACTTCTATCATCTGCGTTTTTTTTTAAATTTCATGATATCCGTCGCTATTTTTTTAAAATAAGAAAATATTATATAAACAATGCTGGTAAAATGTCACATCAACAGAAACATCTAATTTAATGCATTTGAAAAAAATAAACCATCTGCACCCGTACCAGTTTACATATTTGATTTATCGTCAAATATACTATTTCATATCTTCCTGCAGAACACTTGGCTAAAATCTATTTCCGGGCTATATTCCAAAACTGATGAAACAAAGACGTGTTAGCAGGCGGCAATTCATCTTCTGACATTTACTGGCCTTGTGGACTACACAGAAGGTCTTCGAACCCTTTAAATATTCATCAATATTATTCCCTTAGTAAAAGTAGAAAATAAATGATGGTAGGCACAAATTGCTGGAGTAACTCAGCGGGACAGGCAGCATCTCTGGAGAGAAGGAATGGATGACGTTTCGTGTCGAGACCAAGACAAAGAAGTAATGGTCTTCACCGCGGTATCTTGCCCGCAGAGGGCTCGGATATTTTAGGATGAATGTATCCAGGCCGCAGTAACAATGTTAAGCTACTATAAAGCTACGTAGTTCTCACTGACATTTACAATTAAAGTGCTTCAGGAGGTTGTTCTTTCATCAGGCATTCTGTGCAGAGAAGTTAACTCCCTGGGAGCTGTAGATAAGGACAGAACAGCAGAGTGGCTTAAGGGCCTGTCCCACTTGCATGCGATTGCGTGCGTTTGGCGCGTCCAAACGGAAGCGGAGTTCACGTGAAGTATGCGTTAATTACGCGCTAAGTTCACGCTAAGTACGCGCGTGATGTAATTTGCGTCATGCTTACCAATCAGCTAGGCAGGAGGCGGGCCGACTGAATTTAGGCGTCGCACGGCGTCGGGCGGTGACGTCATCACGCAAAGCCACGCCGGGCGGTGACATCATCACACAATGCCACGCACTAGGCGTAAGCTGTCAAGACGCTGCTTACGACATCAAGACGCTGCGTACGACCGCAATGCGCCTGCGTACCGACAGGCCGTTGGCGCGCGAAGTTTCGGCCACTGCAAGAATTTCGGAGCCCCGCGCGATGTCGGGACCAGCCCCGCACAACTCCATGCTTCTAAGTGGGACTGGACCCGCGCGGCCATATGGTGCCCGTACGCCTCAAGCTAACACGAGGTTGCGTAATTTGCGAGCCAAGGTCGCGTAAGTGGGACAGGCCCTTTAGAGTCCAGAGGCCTGTGCTATTGGCTTAGTGGCCATGATTTTAAATCCAACAGGATGTTCAATTCAAGCAAATAACTTGATGGGCCAAATGGCCAAATTCTACTCCTATCACTTATGATCTTACGATCGCAACATTTAATAAGCAGTTAGACAGGTACATGGATAGGACAGGTTTGGAGGGATATGGACAAAATGCTGGCGGATGGGACTAGTGCAGCTGGGACATGTTTGAGCAGTGTGGGCAAGTTGGGCCGAATGGTCTGTTTCCACACTGTGTCACTCTATGACTCTCTAAAGGCACATTGTTTTAATTCTGAGGCTGTGCCCTCTGGTCCGTGATTCTCCCACTGGTGGAAACATCCTCTCCACCTCCATTCAATGCAGGACATTCATTATCCGGTAGGTTTCAATTAGATTTCCCTCCCACCTCCACTCCGCTCCCCCTCCCCTCCTCTTCCTTCTAAACTCCAGGGAGTACAGACCCAGAGCCATCAAACGCTCCTCATATAATAATAAGATAACATGTACACAGATTCAGGCGCGAGAATTGATTCAATTATTTGAGGAAGTTTGGTAGAAAATACAGCTGACACAGAGACAGAACACTTGATTATCTTTAGATCTGCTCATTGCTGGAGGATGTACTTGCAATTAATGGTCCGACATTCTTAATTCAAAAGCCAATTAGATGTGAAATATTGTCTAATGACCTCAAAAAATAACCCCTTTTCTGGTACTCAAATACAGATAAACAGTTAATTGAAAAGTTAATCCCTCCTTCTAATAGTCTGAACCTTCCTTAATTGACTTCATTAGCTATCACTTTGATCAGCGGCATGGCTGCCTCGCCAACAGTCTGTCTGTCGCCTCCTATTTTGTGTAAGAAAGAACTGCAGATGCTGGATAAAATCGAAGGTAGACACAAGTTGCTGGAGTAGCTCAGCAGGTGAGGCAGCATCTATGGAGAGAAGGAATGGGTGACGTTTTGCGTCGAGACCCTTCTTCAGACCAGTCTCAGCCCGAAACGTCACCTACGCCTTCTCTCCATAGATGCTGCCTCACCTGCTGAGTTACTCCAGCATCTTGTGTCTGCCTTCCTTACTTGTGTCTGTTTTGTACTGTATGTGTTAAACGTATGGTGTTCTTGGGGTTGTTTTATGTGAGGGGTGGTGGAGGTGGGTTTGGGGGAAACTTTTTCGGATCTCATACCTCGACGGAGATGCGATTTTTTCTGCATCGTATCTGCGCCCGTACTGCAGGCTGACATCGTGGCTCCATCGCCTGCGAGACTTACCATCACCGAGCCCGCGATCCCTGCCGGGGGGGACGGGTCGTCTTTGGGGCTCCAACCGTGCGAGCCTGTGGGACTTTAACATGGCCGAGCCCGCGGTCTCTGGTTAGAGACCGATTTCGGGGACTCCAGGCCGCAGGAGTTTCGACCGCCCCGACGCGGGAGTTTCGATCGCCCCGACAGGGGTTTCGACCGCCGGCTGCGGATGGTTCAACTGCCCTGACCGTGGGAGAATAAAGAGGAAGGAGATTGGACATTATTGCCTTCCATCACAGTGGGGAACGTGGGGGATCCACTGTGGTGGATGTTTATGTCAGCTCTTATGTAGATGTGTGTCTTGTTGGTTTTTCTGGTGTGGCTTTATGGTAATTTGAGTGTCACTGTACCTTAATTGGTGCATGTGACAATAAACTGCCCTTGACACCTTGAAGGCTGTCTTGATGATATATTTTTAACTTGTGGCTCCTGGGTTGCCTCAGCCTGGTCTTACATTATCCTGTATATCGTTGAGACCAAGCACAGGCTCGGCGATCGTTTCGCTGAGCACCTCCGCTTGGTCCGCCGAAGCCTACCTGATCTCCAGGATGCCGGACACTTTAACTCCCCCGCCCATTCCCACGTTGAACTTTCTGTCCTGGGCCTCCTCCACTGTCAGAGTGAGGCCCAGTGCAAATTGGAGGAACAGCACCTCATATTTCGCTTGGGCAGCGGTATGAACATTGACTTCTCTAACTTCAAATAACCCTTGGTTTCCCTCTCTCTCCATCCCCTCCCCGTCCCAGTTCTCCCACCGGTCTTACTGTCTCCGACTACATTTTATCTTTGTACCGCCCACTCCCCCTGTAGTCTGAGGAAGGGTCTCGACCCGAAACGTCGCCTATTCCTTCTCTCCAGAGATGCTGCCTGCCCCGCTGAGTTACTCCAGCGGTTTGTGTCTACCTTACAATATCCACCCTGTCAGTGTGTCAACTTGATAGCTGGGGCTGCCGCCAGTAGTGATTTCAGACACTATTATTCCATGTGATTCTGATGATGATGTGGTAATGACTATTCTCTGTGACGGAAAGTGATGGCACTTTGAGAAACCAGGGCTGATGACTACAATGATGCCTTTCTCGCATCAGAGCGAACAGAGACGAGACAGGCTCTCCTGGGTCGTTCACAGATCCAAAGAGACAATTTGCAGCCATTGCCGCTCCCATTCATATTTACTCACCTCATTTCTGCCTCAGCACATCAGCGTGCCGAGGGGAAACATATTAGCCAGCACGGTTAGTCAGAAAGTCATAGAATGACACAGGGTGGAAGCTGGCCCTTCGGCCCAACGTGCCCACACCGGTTAACATGGCCCAGCTACACTAGATATGTGGGTTGGTACGCTGATTGCCCCTGGAGTGGATATGAAAGTATGAAAGCATTGAACTAATCTTCGTTTTATCGAGTCCACACACACACACAAGATTAGAAGTTGTCCAGCCAGAGCTGAACGCACTTCTTGGCATCTGCATAAGATGGTGTCTGTTTTGTTGCTTTCAATTCAATTCAATTCAATCTTTAATTGTCATTGTGCAGTGTACAATACAGAGACAATGAAATGCAGTTAGTATCTCCGAAGGGCGAACTTATGAATGAACAAGTAATTGTGCAGTAGTATGTGTATATACATCTATACATATGCAGTGTCCGGGGTGGGAGGGGTGGGGGACAGGCAGTCATTGAGGTGCAGCGTTGAGAAGTGTGACAGCCGCAGGGAAGAAGCTGTTCTTGAGCCTGCTGGTCCAGCAGCGGAGGGACCTGTAGCGTCTCCCGGATGGGAGGAGGGTAAACAGTCTATGGTTGGGGTGTGAGCTGTCCCTGGCCATGCTGTGCACCCTGCGCAGGCATCGTTTACTATGGACAGACTCAATGGAGGGGAGTGAGGAGCCTGTGATGCGTTGGGTGATTTCTCACCACCCTCTGCAGAGCTTCACCACCCTCTGCATCTTGCGCGCGGTGGTGGAAAGATTGGTGGAAACAGGGCCGCGAGGTGAACGCTCTCTCCTTGACCCCATGGAACTAATGTGAACGGGTGATCAATAGTCGGCATGGACTAAGTGGGCCAAACGGCCTGTTTGTACACTGTATTCCTAAATTAAATTAGCTCCAGCATTTTGTGTCCATCTTTGGTATAAACCAGGATCTGCAGTTTCTTGTTATTATATTAAACTAAACTAGCACCGGCAATGTAGGTTTAATACACCACAGAAATAAACCCTTTGGCCCATCAAGGTATCCTGACCGGGTGCTATCGGTCTTGAGTTTGTATGATGTCCAGGTGGCATTTTGGGCGGCACGGTGGCGCAGCGGTATAGTTACTGCTTCACAGCGCCAGAGACCTGCGTACGATCCTGACTACGGGTGCTGTCTGTACGGAGTTTGTACGTTCTCCCCGTGACTTGCGTGGGTTTTCTCCGGGATCTCAGGTTTCCTCCCACACTCCAAAGACACATAGGTTTATAGGTTAATTGGCTTGGTATACCTGTAAAATTGTCCCTATTGTGTGTAGGATAGTTTTAGAACACAGGGTGATCGCTGGTGGGTGCAGACTCAGTGAGCGGAAGGGCCAGTTTCTGCGCTGTACCTCTAAACTAAATTAAACTAAAATGCTAAACACCTCTGAATATGTCCTTGCTCCATATATGTGAGTGGGTGGAAACTTGTCTTTCTCCCTTCTACACTGGAACCAGGACAATAGACAATAGACAACAGGTGCAGGAGTAGGCCATTCGGCCCTTCGAGCCAGCACCGCCATTCAATGTGATCATGGCTGATCATCCTCAATCAGTACCCCGTTCCTGTCTTCTCCCCATATCCCCTGACTCCGCTATCTTTAAGAACATGGGTGAATCTGAAGATAGACTCAAAATGCTGCAGTAACTCAGCGGAACAGGCAGCATCTCTGGAGAGAAGGAATGGGTGACGTTTTGTCTCGTGACCACCTCTTCAGTTCTTCAGCATTTTGTTTCTATCTTCGGTTTAAACCAGCATCTGTAGATCTGTAGTTCATATCTTCCCATCAACTTGCTTATTTTCTCAACAACACAATTGTTGGCCAAAGGTGAAGATTATCTATGCAGTTATGAGAAAGAAATCAAATAGATTGTTAAATGCGTGATATCGAGGTTGACTGCAAAGCAAACCTCCAGCTCAACAAATCCAATTTTCTACATTTCCCCAAATAAAAATTACTACTGTGATTCAAGTTATTGGTTGTAAATTTTCATTCAGGCAGAAGGGCGCTTCGCGTCTTGAAGAATTTTAAATCAGGTCAAATTAATTAACAAATCCACTAGCAGTGAAAATTACTTGCCAACATTTTTCATAAATATAAATAGGCAGATTAATAGAAAGAGCTGACTGGATTCAATTGAATTGACAGTGTAACTGCATTTGACATTTTCTTGCGAAAGGTCAGAATGAGTTGTCCAGGTCTGGGAGCTGTGAAGTGTAATTTATATCCCATGAATAGACTGACCTTGCTAACCGCAAATAACAAAGTGAAAGGGACAAATTGCTCCAAGTACTGTCCATTGGTGTTAGTGGAACAATTGATAATGTTCCCACATTCATCAAATAGCCTCTGGTCGCAAGCGTGTTAGATGCCCGTTAGTACAATGTTCCAGCATTAAACCACAGCGGCACAGCGGTAGAGTTGCTGCCTTACTGCGCCAGAGACACGTGTTCGATCCTGAGGATGGGGTGGTGTCTGGATGGAGTTTGTACGTTCTCCCCGTAACATGCGTGGGATTTAACCGAGTCCTTCGTTTTCTCCGGGTGCTCCGGTTTCCTCCCACACTTCAAAGATGTACAGGTTTGTAGGTTAATTGGCTTGGTATAAGTGTAAATTATCCCTAGAGTGTGTTGGATAGTGTTAATGTGCAGGGAATGTTGGTCGGCGCGGACTAGGTGGGCCCATGGGCCTGTTTCCGTGCTATATCCCTAAACTAAACGCATTTTCAGGTTCAGTTTCATTTTAATTTATTGGCTCAGCCTGTTCTTACATTATCCTGTATATTGGCGAGACCAAATGTGGACCGAGGTACAGTGAAAAGCTTTAGTTGCGTACAAACCAGTCAGCCGAAAGACAATACATGATTACAATTGGGGCATTTACATTGTACAGATACGAGATTAGGGAATAATTCCCAGTGTCCCGGGGATCCGCGCGCATGGCCGGAGTGTCCCGGGGATCCGCGCAGGCCCAACCCTCCCACCGAACAACTGCGGCACCGACCAGAACGTGGCCCAGTAGGCCCGACTCACCCCACAGGCCTCTCAGGCGACTGCCTCAACTACCTCCTCAGGCAGCTCGTTCCATACACCCACTATCCTTTGTGTGGAAAAAGTTACCCCCGATGTTCCTATTAATTCCTCTCTCTTCACCTGAAACCTCTGTCCTCTGGTCCTCGACTCTGAGCAAGAGACTCTGTGCATCTACCCGATGTATTCCTCTCCTGATTTTGTACTCCTCTATATTATCCCCTCATCCTTCTGCGTTCCAAGGAATAGAGTCCTAGCCTGCTCAACCTCTCCCTATCGCCCAGGCCATCAAGTCCTGGCAACATCCTCGTAAATCTTTCCAGCTTGACAACATCTTGACAATAACGCGGTGTCCCGAACTGGACACAACCCACTATTCCTCTCAAGATTCTGTACACCTCTATAGTAACAATAGTAGATAGTCAGAAGAAGGGTCTCGACCCGAAACGTTACCCATTCCTCCCCTCCAGAGATGCTGCCGGTCCCGCTGAGTTGCTCCTGTATTTTGCGCCCACCTTCGGTTTAAACCAGCACCTGCAGTTCCTTCCTGCACAAAATAACAATAGAAACCTTTCCCTCCTCCTTGCAGCCAAGACACACACACGCACAATGGCATCAGCAAGCCAGATTGCTGTCTGCTTGTGCAGCTTCCATTAGTGAACTAGGTTGATTACTCATCAGGAATGTTATCTCAGTGATACCTCAATCTCAAGTAGGGCTTTTAAAACAACACTTGAAAGCTCTCAGAGTAATTGAGAGCTCCTGCAATGCTAGATTATATATCACCTACTGTGAGGCTGGAGAATCATTAAGGGAAAGGAATTGGAGCGCTGGCTCGAGTTCGGCTGCAATGGCAGACAATCACACAGATTGCTTTTCCATTGGGTTAAGTGTGTAGGAAGAAACTGTAGATGCTGGTTTAAACGAAGAAGGGTCTCGACCCGATACGCCACCTAGTCCTTCTCCCCAGAGGTGCTGCCTGTCCCGCTGAGTTTACTCCAGCTTTTTGGGTCTATTTCCCATTGGGTTAAGTCCGGCACGCTGGAGGAAAAATGCTGCAGGTGCCGAAAATCCAAAATAAGACAGTAAGTATTGCAACGTTCAGCAAATCCGTCAGCACCGGTGAGTAAAGATACAGAATTAATATGTGTAGGAAGATGCTGGAGATAGACACACAGAGCTGGAGTAACTCAGCGGGTCAGGCAGCATCTCTGGAGAGAAGGAATGGGTGACCTTTCTTCAGAAACCAGGTCCACAGAAGGGTCTCAACCTGAAACGTCACCTATTACTTTTCAACAGAATTAATATTTTAGGTTATTGTTTGGGTAAGGACTGCACCAATCTTGCAAGTACAATCCCGATGTGTAGGAAGGAACTGCAGATGTTGGCTTAAGCTGAAGAAAGACACAAAATGCTGGAGTAACTCAGCGGGTCAGGCAACATCTCTGGAGAAAAGGGCTCCAGAGCACCAGAGAAAAGGGCTTTTCTCCAGAGATGCTCTCTGACCTGCTAAGTTACTCCAGCTTTTTGTCTCTAGACCCTACAAGAACATTCTGAGATAAGCATTCGGGTCTTGACAGAACATGATATTTATCCGATGTCGGACTCAACATGTCACCATAAGAAAATATCTTAGAGAATGGGGATACCAATAAATTATGTTGGCTGGATCCTCATATAAGTGAACAAAAACATATTTCCTTCGCTCCATAGATGCTGCCTCACTCGCTGAGTTTCTCCAGCATTTTTGTCTACGAACAAAAACATATGGCTCATTGTCACCCTCTCCTCAGCTGACAATAAACCAATCTACATTTCCTTGATTAGCTTCTGCTTTGATCTGTCATTTTCACACCTTACTCTTCCATATCTCCAGTTTTTCCCTCTCCTGACTCTCAGGAAATTCAGAGTGTCTCCGAGGATCCTCCAGTGCTTCTACTCAGCGGCTGTGGAAAGCATCTTGTCCGGAAACATCACAATTTGGTTTGGGAGCTGCTCTGCCCAGGACAAGAAGGTTCTGCATAGAGTAGTTCGTCCGGCCGAATGCACTATGGGAACTACACTCGCCCCCCTGCAGGAACTATACATCAGGAGGTGCAACTCCAGAGCCAGCAAGATCATGGGGGACCCCTTCCACCCCAGCAACGGACTGTTCCAGCTGCTACGGTCAGGCAAACGCCTCCATTGCCACGCTGTGAGAATGGAGAGGATGAGGAGTTTGTTCCCAAAGGCCATTAGGACTGTAAACTCCTATCTCACCAGGGACTAAAGGGCCTGTCCCACCAGCATGCAACTCTATGCGATTACCGCGACCTAACGTGGTCCCTTGAGCCGTCCGGCGTCGCGGGGCTGGTCCCACTTCAATCGCCGGAGCCTTGCGGGATTGTGCGGAGTTCGTCCCGACACCGCACGGGGCTCCGAAAAACTGACTATGTCCAAAAATTCCGCGCGGCAACGGCTTGTCAGCTCGCAGTCGCCTCGACGCATTACACACCGCCCCGACATCGTGCCTCCGTGAACCTATCTGTAGGTGCCTCCGTGACCCTCTATGTGTGTGCCTCTGTGCCCTTCTCTGTGTGTCCCTCTCTGTCCTGGCAAACTTACCTTAGACTTCGCTCCAAGTTCGCCTCACTTTGCGCAGCGTTGCGCCACTCACCCGACCTCCGCGCGGCCCTACTGCCGGTTTGGTTGCGCTTGCCGCATGCAGGCGCATGCTGGTGGGAACGGCCCTGTACAGGGGATCACCCAACCTCCGCGCGGCCCCCGCTTCTAGTTTGATCGCGTTCATCGCATAGAGCTGCATGCTGGTGGGACAGGCCCTTAACTTACTGTACCAAGTTACTGTTGTGTGGTGTCTTTTTAAATAGCTGTTTCTTATTTTTATTTTTCTCCCACAAATATGTAATTACTGATTCTGTTCCATTCTGTTTTGCCGTTTTTTTTCACACAATCCCCAAGCATTGCCACTTTTCATTTCACTGCACATCTCGTATGTGTATGTGACGAATAAACTTGACTTGACTCGAAACGTCACCCAATTCCTTCCCCCCCTAGAGATGCTGCCTGCCCCGCTGAGTTACTCCAGCATTTTCTGTCTATCTTCGGTGTAAACCAGCATCTGCAGTTCCTTCCTTCCACATGTTCGAAGCCAAGGTTGACGGACCAATAGATACCACCACGAACAGTTTTTTAACATTGTCACAACAAATTCTAGATGCTGCTATTTTTTTTTTCTCTGCTTGGCTGGCTGTGGTTGAAGTCAAAATTGCATTCCGTGATCTAATGTTTAAAACAGGAAATGATAACTGGAAATATTCATTTCCAACAAGTTGATGTGTGGATCATGAAGTGGTTGTGGTTGTGAAGTTTTATCTCGCAATAGCCATCTGCTGCCTATTGTGATTTTTATCGGCAGCAAGCAATAAAATCATTTGGCACAGTTGATATCATCATACATTATGGAACATTAACACAGACTATTCCATTTACCGTTCAAACAGATATAGAAGATGTGATTAAGGAGCAAGATATCACTTTATTTTCCATCTTTTTGTTTGCATTTGTTCACCAATGTGTTGTTAAAATCGATGGCAAGATCTCCCTGTTCAACAGCATACTGAATTGTTGCTTTTAATCCCCAATAAGATACAGAAATTAAAGACGTCAGTTCTGTAGATACGGCAGTGAGGTGTGGCACGGTGGCGCAGCGGCAGAGTTGCTGCCTCACAGCGCCAGTGACCCGGGTTCGATCGTGACTACGGGTGCTGTCTGTACGGAGTTTGAACGTTCTTCCCTGTGACCTGCGTGGGTTTTCTCCGGGTGCTCTGGTTTCCTCCCGCACTCTAATGACGTGTAGGTTTGTAGATTAATTTGCCTTTGCTAAAATTCTAAATTCTCCCTAGTGTGTGGGATAGTACTAGCGTATGGGGTAATCACTGGTTGGCGTGGGCTCAGTGGGCCGAAGGGCCTGTTTCTGTGCTGTTTCACTAAACTAAACTAAACTAAATAGAAACAAGGCACTGCAGATGCTGGTTTACAAAAAAGGACACAAACTGCTGGAGAAACACAGCGGGTCAGGCAGCATCTCTGGAGAACCTAGATAGGTGACGCTTGGGGTGGGGACCCTTCTACAGCTAATTAATAAAGTTATTGCCACAGACTTTTCTATACAGAGAAAATAGGTGCAGGAGGAGGCCATTCGGCCCTTCGAGCCAGCACCGCCATTCATTGTGAAACGTACCTTCAGAGATACTAATTCATCTCCAGTTCACCATGGCTCACAGAAAACCATAGGAAGGAACAGACTCTCATTGCCCCAAAGCTAGAGTCGCACACAAGTGTGGAGTGGCCCGAAAGCAAAACATTAATTGGAGTTGTTGCACTCGACAGTACTTTGGGAAGCAATTTTGTTCAGAGGCATTGGCTCAAGTGAATGTCTGAGGTTTTACCTTGGGTGTTTAGCTTTCTAATTCTGTTACTGTGACAAACACAGCTTTGGGCTGTGATTTTTTTTTTTTTTTTTTTTTTTGCATTGCTTGTTTATGTTGTAATGTGCACTGAGTGGTTGAGGGGACGTTGAATTGATTATATTGTTGGGCTGGAATGCACTGAGATTTGCCAACAGTCCTGTGCTGCACTGCCAATAATTCTCAGTTCAAATGCCAAATTTTGGATGGCCCTTTTTTAAAAAATAACTTTATTGTTTGTTTTGTGAGATGTGTACGTCTCCGCAATGCCAGCATTTTTGTTCAGTTCAGTTCAGTTTAGTGATACAGCACGGAAACAGGCCCTTCGGCCCACTGAGTCAGCACTGACCAGCGATCCCCGCACGCTAACACTATCCGACACACACTGGGGACAATTTACAATTATACCAATCCAGTTAACCTACAAGACCTGTAGCGTCTTTGGAGTGTGGGAAGAATCCAGAGATAGCGGAGAAACCCCACGCAGGTCATAGGGAGAAGGGACAAACTCCATAGAGACAAGCACCCATAGTCAGGATGGAACCCGGGTCTCTGGCGCTGTAATAGCCCTGTCCCATGGTATGAGTTCATTCCAAGAGCTCTCCCGAGTTTGCCCTGATTCGAACTCGGAGATTTACGGTAATGGCCACTCGTCAGTACTCGGGGCTATTCGTGGACATTTTTCAACATGTTGAAAAATGTTCACGAGCCTTCCCGTGCCTATCTGCCGTTAGCGTAACGAGCCGCTAAGAGACGTCCCCGAACTCCGACGTACCCGCTACGTGTTTACCACGAGTTTGATTTTTTTTTAAATCGGGAGAGCTCTTGGAATGAACTTGTACCCTGGGACAGGGCCATAAGGCAGCAACTCTACTGCTGCGCCACCGTGCCACCCATCTACAACTAGAGAGTGGTCCTGAACTACTATCTACCTCATTGATGACCCTCAGACTATCTTTGATCAGACTTTACAGTCTTTTCTTGCACTAAATGTAATCTTGCGCTAATCATGTATCTGTACACTGTGAATGGCTCAATTGTAATCATGCATTGTGTTTCCACTGACGGGTTAGCATGCAACAAATGCTTTTCGGTGCACCTCGGTCGACATGACAATAAACTAAACTGAACTGAACTGAACCGAACCACCTTTTGGTGAATCCTGGTGACCAGTGGTGCTATTTCTTTCTACTTCAGTCTGATGAAGGGTTTTGACCCGAAACGTTGCCTATTTCCTTCGCTCCATAGATGCTGCCGCACCCGCTGAGTTTCTCCAGCATTTTTGTCTACCTGCTATCTCCTTCTTGTTCAATACTTCCAGTCCGTGCTGACCATATAACAACTGTATTGTTATTTGCAACCCTGGTGGTTTTTGCCACACATTTAGTTTAGTTTAGTTTCATTGTGAGATACAGCACAGAAACAGACCCTCCGGCCCACCAAGTCTACACTGACCGGCATTCTTGGCAATTCTGCCGGCATTCTCGGCAGACTAGCAAGTGATTCTTAAAGGGTTGACAGTGGATGTGTAATGGAAGGTATTTAAAGACTGCATGGATGAACTACAACAATTGGCAAAAGTTTGGCAAAAGAATAAATCAGAGAAGGTAGTGCATCCATGGATAACAAGGGAAATCAGGGATAGTATAAAAACAAAAGATGAAGCATACAAATTAGCCAGAAAAAGTAGCCAACCAGAGGACTGGGAGAAATTCAGAGTCCAGCAGAGGAGGACAAAGGGCTTAATTAGGAAAGGGAAAATAGATTATGAAAGGAAACTGGCAGGGAACATAAAAGCTGACTGCAAAGTTTGTATAGATATGTGAAGTGAAAGAGATTAGTTAAAACAAGTGTAGGTCCCTTGCAGTCAGAAACAGGTGAATTGATCATGGGGAACAAGGACATAGCAGACCAATTGAATAACTACTTTGGTTCTGTCTTCACTAAGGACGACATAAATAATCTGCCAGAAATAGCAGGGGACCGGGGGTCAAATAAGGTGGAGGAACTGAGTGAAATCCAGGTTAGCCAGGAAGTGGTGTTGGGTAAATTGAATGGATTAAAGGCCGATAAATCCCCAGGGCCAGATAGTCTGTATCCCAGAGTACTCAAGGAAGTAGCCACGGAAATAGTGGATGCATTAGTGATAATTTTTCAAAACTCCTTAGATTCTGGAGTAGTTCCTGAGGATTGGAGGGTAGCTAATGTAACCCCACTTTTTAAAAAAGGAGGGAGAGAGAAAACGGGGAATTACAGACCAGATGGTCTAACATCGGTAGTGGGGAAACTGCTAGAGTCAGTTATTAAAGATGGGATAGCAGTACATTTGGAAAGTGGTGAAATCATTAGACAAAGTCAGCATGGATTTACGAAAGGGAAATCATGTCTGATGAACCTTATAGAATTTTTCAAGGATGTAACTAACAGAGTGGATAAGGGAGAAACAGTGGATGTGTTATATCTAGACTTTCAGAAGGCTTTCGACAAGGTCCCACATAAGAGATTAGTATATAAACTTAAAGCACACGGTATTGGGGGTTCAGTATTGATGTGGATAGAGAACTGGCTGGCAGACAGGAAGCAAAGGGTAGGAGTAAACGGGTCCTTTTCAGAATGGCAGGCAGTGACTAGAGGGATACCGCAAGGCTCAGTGCTGGGACCCCAGCTATTTACAATATATATTAATGATTTGGACGAGGGAATTGAATGCGACATCTCCAAATTTGCGGATGACACTTGTGTTAGGTGTGAGGAGGATGCTAGGAAGCTGCAAGGTGACTTGGATAGGCTGGGTGAGTGGGCAAATGCATGGCAGATGCAGTATAATGTGGATAAATGTGAGGTTACCCACTTTGGTGGCAAAAACAGGAGGGTAGACTATTATCTGAATGGTGGCAAATTAGGAAAAGGGGAGATGCAATGAGATCTGGATGTCATGGTACACCAGTCATTGAAAGTAGGCATGCAGGTGCAGCAGGCAGTGAAGAAAGCAAATGGTATGTTAGCATTCATAGCAAAAGGATTTGAGTATAGGAGCAGGGAGGTTCTACTGCAGTTGTACAGGGTTTTGGTGAGACCACACCTGGAGTATTACGTACAGTTTTGGTCTCTAAATCTGAGGAAAGACATTCTTGCCATAGAGGGGGTACAGAGAAGGTTCACCAGACTGATTCCTCGGATGTCAGGACTTTTATATGAGGAAAGACTGGATAGACTTGGCTTGTGCTCGCTAGAATTTAGAAGACTGAGGGGGGATCTTATAGAAACTTACAAAATTCTTAAAGGGTTGGATAAGCTAGATGCAGGAAGATTGTTCCCAATGTTAGGGAGGTCCAGAACAAGGGGTCGCAGTCTAAGGATAAGGGGGGATTCCTTTAGGACCGAGATGAGGAAAACATTTTTCACACAGAGAGTGGCGAGTCTCTGGAATTCTCTGCCACAGAAGGTAGTTGAGGCCAGTTCATTGGCTATATTTAAGAGGGAGTTAGATGTGACCCTTGTGGCTAAAGGGATCAGGGGGTATGGAGAGAAGGCAGGTACAGGATACTGAGTTGGATGATCAGCCATTATCATATTGAATGGCGGTGCAGGCTCGAAGGGCCGAATGGCCTACTCCTGCACCTATTTTCTATGTTTCTATGTTTCTATTCCCCACACTACTATACACACTAAGGATAATTTACATTTATACCAAGCCAATTAACCTACAAACCTGTACGTCTTTGGAATGTGGGAGGAAAACAAAGATCGCGGACAAAACCCACGCAGGTCACGGGGAGAACGTGCAAACTCCGTACAGGCAGTTCCGTAGTCGGGATTGAACCCGGGTCTTTGGTACAGCAAGTGCTGTACGGTAGCAACTCTACCGCTGCGCCACTGTGCCGCCCTTTCTCAGAACCAGCCTTGATTACACCTACAATCACCACATATCTCATTTCATGTGTCAGCTCATTATAGATACAAAAAGCTGGAGCAACTCAGCGGGTCAAACAGGTCTCTGGGGAAAAGGAATAGGTGACCTTTCGGGTCGAGACCCTTCTTCGGACTGAGAGTCAGGGGAAAAGGGAACCGAGAGATATAGACGGTGATGCAGAGAGATATAGAACAAATGAATGAACGATATGCAGAAAAGGAAACAGGCCATTGTTAGCTGTGTTAAAGAAGGAACTGCAGATGCTGGAGAATCGAGGGTTACACAAAAAGCTGGAGAAACTCAGCGGGTGCAGCAGCATCTAAGGAGCGAAGGAGATAGGCGACGTTTCGGGTCGAGACCCTTCTTCAGACTGGTCAGGGATCAGGGAAACGAGAGATATAAACAGTGATGTGGAGAGATAAAGAACAATGAGTGAAAGATATGCAAAAAAGTATTGGTGATAAAGGAAGCAGGCCATTGTAAGCTGTTTGTGGTGTGAAAATGAGAAGCTGGTGCGACTGGGGTGGGGGGGGGGGGGAGATGGAGAAGGAATGTCAGGGCCCGAGGGCTGAGGGAGAGGTGGGGAGGAGGCAGTCTGGGTTAACAGAATTGAGAAAATTCAATGTTTAAGCCCAGAGGATGCAGACTCCCCAAGCGGAATATGAGGTGCTGTTCCTCCAACTTGCGGTGTTGGTCACTCTGGCCGTGGAGGAGGCCCAGGACCGAGAGGTCGGATACAGAGTGGGAGGGGGAGTTGAAGTGCTGAGCCACCGGGAGGTCGGGCTGTTTATTGCGGACCGAGCGGAGGTGTTCGGCGAAACGATCGCCCAGCCTCCGCTTGGTCTCACCGATGTAGATCAGCTGGCATCTGGAGCAACGGATGCAGTAGATGAGGTTGGAGGAGGTGCAGGTGAACCTCTGTCGGACTTGGAATGACTGCTTGGGTCCCTGAAAGGAGTGGATGGGGGATGTGAAGGGACGAGTGTAGCATCTCTTGCGGTTGCAAGGGAAAGTGCCCGGGGAAGGAGTGGAGCGGGAGGGAAGGGAAGAATTGACGAGGGAGTTGCGGAGGGAGCGGTCTTTGCGGAAGGCAAACAGGGGGGGAGATGGGAAGATGTGGCGAGTAGTGGGGTCACGTTGGAGGTGGCGAAACTGGCGGAGGACTATCTGTTGTATGCGCTGGCTGGTGGGGTGAAAGGTGAGGACCAGGGGGACTCAGCCCTTGTTGTGAGTGGGGGAATGGGGAGAGAGGGCAGTGTTGCGGGGTATGGAGGAGACCCTGGTACGAGCCTCATCTATAGTGGGGGAGGGGAAACCCCGTTCTCTGAAGAACGAGGACATTTGCGATGACCTGGTGTGGAACACGTCATCCTGGGAGCAGATGCGGCGTAGACGGAGGAATTGGGAATAGGGGATGGAGTCCTTACAGGAAGCAGGGTGGGAGGAAGAGTAGTCCAGGTAGCTGTGGGAGTCAGTTGGTTTGTAGTGGATGTCAGTCAGGAGTGTATCACCTGCAATAGAGATGGTGAGGTCAAGGAATGGTAGGGAAATGTCGGAAATGGTCCAAGTGTATTTGATTGCTGGATGGAAGTTGGTGGTGAAATGGATGAAGTCAGTCAGTTCTGTGTGGGTGCAGGAGGTGACACCAAAGCAGTCGTCAATGTAACGGAGGTAAAGGTCGGGCGTGGGGCCCTGGTACGCCGAGAACAAAGATTGTTCGACGTGCCCGACAAAGAGGCAGGCGTTGTAGCTGTTTGTCAGGTGAGAACGAGTACGTACACTAAAGGGCCTGTCCCACTTGGGAGTTATTTGCGAGTCATTTACACAACATCATTTATGCCGCACGACGCACGAGTCGTGACGCGCAAATGTCGCCCAAGTGGGACAGGCCCTTGAGACTCAACAAGAGTTTTTGAAGCTGGTACGACTTGGGTGGGGGGAGGGATGGAGAGAGCGGAAATGCGGGCATGTGATATGGGTCAGACATCTTCTGTAACGTAGTCATCTATTTGAAGGTGAAAATATAAGCTCTGTTTATTTCCATTTCATATTTGGTTACTACTGTGAGAATTCATCTCCCAGCTGCATTTAATCTACCACTTTGCTCTTCTTTAGAAAATTAAATGTATTAATTTTATCCAGATTTTTGTTTTACATCGAACCCTTGAAGCGATACGGAAGAGACTTAAAACAGAATATTTAATGTCTGTGAGTTTTTGTTTCCTGAGAAAACAGTTTTATTCTTTGCCACAGGAGCCTTGCTGCTATTAAATGGAGGCAGATACAAATATACTTCTAATACGCATACAAAATATTAATGAATGAATGAAGGCTCAACAATATTGAATAGCAGTGTCGAGTTGCTTTGCGACACTAACTCATATTCGGAGTTGTGTAAAATCTATCTGTGTAAACATCGATAGATTTTTATCATCTCTGTCTCTATTTACTTGTTAGATCAAATTGTTAAGTATACAATTACACAATTCTTCAGTTGATCATTTGGTATCTGCTGAATCAGAGATACAAAGGGATGAATGCATCAACCGCACATTTTTAACATGTTAGAAGGGAACTGCAGATGCTGGTTTACACCCAAGATAGACGCAAAATGCTAGATTAACTCAGCAGGACAGTCTGCGTCTTTGGAGAGAAGGAATGGGTGATGTTTCGGGTCAAGACCCTTCTTCAGACTTGGACTTCAGACGGTCTGAAGAACCTGTTTGGTCTATATATATGTTTGATTTGCTCGGTACCTTTTCATATCTCTAGTTTCCTTTTCCACTGACTCTCAGTCTGCAGAAGGGTCTCGACCTGAAAAGTCACCCATTCCTTCTCTCCAGAGATGCTGCCTGTCCTGCTGAGTTACTCCACCATTTTGTGTCTACATACATTTTTAATGTATATTCTCACATATTTTTTCTGATTTCTAGCATTTGTAATTTTCCTCTAATCTGTTGAACATACTGGATTATATTCAGTGCTGAATAGGTGGCGTAGGGGTAGTAAGTAAGTGAGTAGGTTTATTGGCCAAGTATTCACATACAAGGAATTTGCCTTGGTGCTCCGCCCACAATTAACAACATGACATACAGTGACAGTTACGAAAACACTAAACATTAATAATAATAAAACACCAATTAAACAAGAGCTGCTGCATTACAGTGCCAGAGACACCGGGTTCGATCCTGACTACGGGTGCTGTCTGTCTGGAGTTTGCACGTCCCCTCCCCCCCCCCCCCCCCCCACCCCCCGCGACCTGCGTGGGTTTTCTCCGGGTGCTCCGGTTTCCTCCCACACTCCATAGACGTACAGGTTTGTAGGTTGGTTAACCGGCTTGGTATCAAAGTAAAACTGCCCCTGGCTTGTGCGGGGTCAGTTTTAATGTGAGGGGATCGCACTCGGTGGGACAAAGGGCCTGTTTCCGCGCAGTATCTAAACTGCACTCGCAATTTCAGCTCCAGTGCCCCTTTGCAAGCTGCAATTTGTTGGAGGCCAGGAGGCACCGCTCCCCATCCTTGCCAGCAAACCCTTTATCCCTGCATCATGATCCATTTTCCTCTATTGCTGTATCATATTTGCTGGTTACTGAGATGGAGACGATTTAAATAACATCGGTGACAGGCGGCCATGAATAATTAAGGGGGAATGCTGTGAAATGCATTAGGTTGCTACATTTCAAATGTAATTTCATATTCCCAGAGTACTTTTACAAAATAAAAAAAACATGCGTAAAGTGAAACATTGCCTTGGATAAACAGTTTATTTCTGTCTGTCGTGTCACTCAGCCCAGGGCTGGGTACATGAGGATATCACAACACATCAACAATTACAGGTGTCAGGAAAAATTACCCTGCATCTCAAAACACTAATCATTTTTTCCTCTCCGTGACGATGCGGCATAATGGCACCGCATTAGCAAGTGCAGCGGTTAGGTTGCAGGCTCAGTAGCCCAGTGGCTTGGACTATCCATCAAGAGGCATCAGGTGGCACAGACACATCTTGTCACTTTTTATTTCCGCACAGCACAGATGGAATTTCAAGGAAACCAGCCACCGCACTTCCCAAATTCAACGGGAATGGTTAGAAAATCTGGAACAAACAATAGACAATAGGTGCAGGAGAAGGCCATTCGGCCCTTCGAGCCAGCACCGCCATTCTATGTGATCATGGCCGATCATCCCCAATCAGTACCCCGTTCCTGCCTTCTCCCCATGTCCCCTGACTCCGCTATTTTTAAGACCCCTATCTAGCTCTCTCGTGAAAGCATCCAGAGAAGCGGCCTCCACTGCCCTCTGAGGCAGAGAATTCCACAGACTCACCACTCTCTGTGAGAAAAAGTGTTTCCTCATCTCCGTTCTTAATGGCTTACCCCTTATTCTTAAACTGTGGCCCCTGGTTCTGGACTCCCCCAACGTAAGGAACCTAGATGAAGAGATGAGCAAAGCTCCAAGTGTCGGAGGAATTGAGCGGGTCAGGCAGCATCCGGGGAGGGGATGGGGGAGGTGACTTTTTGGGTTGGGACCCTTGTTCACTGATTGGAGTCAGGGTGAAAATGGTGGAAAACAGAGAGAGAGGTGGGAGTGGGACAAAAATGTGTTGGAAGGAACTGCAGATGCTGGTTTAAACCGAAGATAGACACAAAAAGCTGGAGTGACTAAGTGGGACGGGCAGCATCCCTGGAGACAAAGACTGGGTTGTAGTAATTCACGCGTTGTGAATAAAACGGCCTTTATTGGCAAATACAACCATTAAAGACATGCGCGCTAAGGGAGAGCTCTAGCAAGGTCTCTGCTACTGCTGTAGGGCACACCCGTGGTCTGATGACTATCCTCACTCGCAAACTCAGTCACGTGACCGTTCCACCTCTTCTGACGAGGGTTCGATCCATAAGTGGCTCAGCCACCAGATGGCGCCACAGGTTGACGTTTCGGGTGGCGATAGGAGGAGTGAAGTAAGTGTCCATTCCCCCTCCATATGCTGCCCGAACCATCGAGTTCCACCAGCACTTTGTGCTTCACTTAAGATGCCAACACCTGCGGACTTTTGTGTCTCTAAAGAATGAGGCGATAGGCTTTAGACTTTAAAGATTCAGCGCGGAAACAGGCCCTTCAGCCCACCAAGACCGTCCCGACCAGCGATATCCCCGGACAATAGCAGTATCCTACTCTCTCCAGGGACGATTGACTACTTTACCAAAGCAAATTAACGGACAAACCTGTACGACTTTGGAGCGTGGAGGGGAGTCGGAGAAAACCCACGAGGGCACGGGGAGAACGTACAAACTCCATACAGATAGCAACCGTGGTCAGGATCGAACCCGGGTCAAACGCTAGAGGCAGGAACCATGTTCCCAATGTTGGGGGAGTCCAGAACCAGGGGCCACAGTTTAAAAATAAGGGGTAAGTCATTTAGAATGCAAATAAGGAAAAACTTGTTTACCCAGAGAGTTGTGAATCTGTGGACTTCCCTGCCTCAGAAGGCAGTGGAAGCCAATTCTCTGGATGCTTTCAAGAGAGAGTTAGATAGGGTTCTTAAAGGTAGCGGAGTCAGGGCATATGGGGAGAAGGCAGGAACGGGGTACTGATTGTGAATGATCAGTCATGATCATAGTGAATGGCGGTGCTTGCTCGAAGGGCCGAGTGGCCTACTCCTGCACCTATTGTCTATTGTCTATTGTCTCTGGCAGTGTGAGGCAGCGACTCTACCGCTGCACCACTGCGCTGTGCTCTTAGTTCTGGAGTTTTTATTTGTTGCAACACAGCGATGGTAACAGAGAAAATGGACTTTGCTCCAATCATGTGGGATCTCTGTTAAAGAAGGAACTGCAGATGCTGGAGAATCGACGGTTACACAAAAAGCTGGAGAAACTCAGCGGGTGCAGCAGCATCTAAGGAACGAAGGAGATAGGCGACGTTTCGGGTCAAGACCCGAAACGTCACCTATCTCCTTCGCTCCTTAGATGCTGCTGCACCCGCTGAGTTTCTCCAGCTTTTTGTGTAACCCATGTGGGATCTCTGATTGCATTTAGTCATTTTTCTCCAGTTCATTTCCTAAATGTAGTCCTTTTTCTTCGTTTTCCCATGGATGCAGTTCGGACTCACATGAGTAATGGTGAATTTATGACTCATCAAATCGTGCAATTTTTTGGTTTTAATTATTCAGATGTGGACTGGGAAACCTCAGCGCCAGAAAATCTCACCATCGTTTGATAATCTGAGATGGCAGCCCTTATTTTTTGAGGAGTGAATGTGAATCAGACGATTGAATGAGGTGAGCAGTGAAGGGGGAATGTACTCAAGTTTAAGAAAAAGATGCAAGATCAACTATTTTTCAGTGAGAGTGTTTGCAGATTGGGATGGGCAGGAAGATACAGCAGATGGTGGTTCAGATCGAAGATAGACACAAAATGCTGGAGTAACTCAGCGGGACCGGCAGCATCTCTGGAGGGAAGGAATTGGTGACGTTTTGGGTCGAGACGCTTCAGACTGGCAGTCGGGGGAAGGGGATACTAGAGATATGGAAGGGTAAGGTGTGAAAACAACAGATCAAAGAGGATGACGACCAAGAAAAGGTAGAATGGTTCATTGTTCACTGAGGGAAAGGTGACAAAGTGCTGGAGTAACTCAGCCAGTCGGGCAGCATCTCTGGAGAAAAGGAATGGGTGACGTTTCGGGTCGAGACCCTTCTTCAAACTCGGACTTCAGATGGTCTGAAGAAGGGCCTCGACCCGAAACGTGTTTGGTCTAAATATGTTTGATTTGCTCGGTACATTTTCATAAGTGGCGTTTCGGGACGATACTCTTCTGACTGTGGGGGGGGGGGGGGGGGGGTGGGAGGGAAAAAAGCTGAAAGAAAAGAAGGGTCTCGACCCAAAACGTCACCTATTCCTCTTCTCCACAGATGCTGTCTGACCCGCTGCGTCTATCGTTGTTGGGCAATAAATGTTGGCCTTGGTAGCAATGCCCAGATCCCAAAAAAGGAATAAATAAAAATAGTTTTATCACTGCAGTGAAAATCAAAAATAAATCTGCAGATGCGGGAAATGTAAAATAAATATGTAAACTGTTGGAAACACCCAGCTGGTCAGACTGCATCTGCGGCAGGAGGAAACGAGGGATCTTCAATCTGAAACACTCCAACCCTGTTTCTCTCGACCTGCTTAGCATTTCTGGCATTTTTCTGTTTTTTTTATCTATAACACTACAGGGGTGGCACAGTGGCGCAGTGGCAGAGTTGCTGCCTCACAGTGCCAGGGTCCCCGGTTCGATCCCGACTGCGGGCACTGTCTGTACGGAGTTTGTACATTCTCCCCTGTGGACGCGTGGGTTTCCCCCGGGTGCACCGGTTTCCTCCCACACTCCAAAGACGTGCAGGTTTTTAGCTTAAGTGGCTTCTGTAAAGTGACAGGATAGAACTAGCGCGCGGGATGATCGCCGGTAGGCCCGCTTCCACGCCGTATCGCCAATCTGAAATACGGCGTTGATTGTCCTGAAGACTATCTTACGTACGTTTCGTCAAATTGTCGCTGGATTATTTCTTAATACCAGCCGAGAAACATTAAAGTCCCTGCAAATTATTTGGCAGAAGATTTTAACAATTATTGTCTCCACATCCGATTGAGTTTCTGCACATTATAAATGAAGGTGTCTCGAACAGAAAATCATAGATCGTAAGATAATAATGCACCAAACCGCGTGCTTTCTCCCATCAAACCCTTGCTTTTTAATCTCCTAGTTTATCACTGGCGTTAAAATTAACACTTCAGTATGTTTTATTCTGGAGTGGAGAGAGAGAGAGAGCTGATTAAATCCTGAGGTGCTGTCAAGTGCTTTATCAGCTCGAGATCCTCTATTACATTAGAAAGCAGGCTGAATGTTCATTATGTGACCATTAACAGGCAGACTATAATGTAGCGATTAAGTTGGCCCACTTAGGCCTGTGAGAGGAATGAGGCTTTTAACAAACTTACATGATTCCCACACTCTCAACCACCGTAATCACCCCAATTCAATTACCTTTCGACTGTTGTGGGATTGCAAACTGACAGATGTCAAACTATCTCTTTCTCCAAGGCTTTCGTTTGGAGGCATCGGAAGAAAAATAACTTTATTCAATAATTCCAACTGGTTCATTAGATAAAGCGTTTGGAATATTTAGTCTACCGTAAACTAACATAAAACTGACGTTTGCGGGAAGGAGGTGCAGATGCTGGTTTAAACTGAAGATAGACACAAAAAGCTGGAGTAACTCAGCGGGACAGGCAGCATCTCTGGAGAGAAGGAATAGTTGACGTTTCGGGTCGAGACCATAATGACATATTTTTGCTTGTTCCCTACAAGAGATCAGGGCAGCACGGTGGCGCAGCAGTAAAGTTACTCCCTTACAGCGCCAGAGACCCAGGTTCGATCCTGACTACGGGTGCTGTCTGTATGGAGTTTGTACGTTCTCCCTGTGACCTGCGTGGGATTTCTCCGGGTGCTCTGGTTTCCTCCCGCACTCCAAAGACGTACAGATTTGTAGGCTAATTGGCTCCGGTAAAATTGTAAATTCTCCCTAGCGTGTGTAGTAGGATAGTGTTTGTGTGTGGGGATCGCTGGTCGGCACAGACTCGGTGGGCAGAAGGTCCTGTTTTGGCACTGTATACCTAAACTAAACTAAAATGTCTCCTTCCAATACTATACTAGCTGTGATATTGCTGAGGCATCACGTTAGCAATAGGTTTTAAAGGTTTTAAAGCTGAATAATTGTTTACCCTACAAACAGTTTTCGAAATCAAAAAATCCCATTACCTAAATTAATTTCTGTTCATTTCAAATATCAAAATTAATAGTGGAACAAAACCAACAGATTCAACCAATGGCCTTCACATGTATGATTCGGAGTGAATCATCTCATAACTGAACTATAATTTTTCTAATGCCTCAAGGGACTCCTCATTAAGTAACTGCATACATAGTCAACTCTCTTAATTCAATGTTTAATGCAAAGTTGAAAAAAATAAATAATTTCCCAGACTTGATGAAAGTGGTTAAGATCATGAGGGCTTTCATTAGAGTAATTGGTTTCAGTGGTAGAAATAACATCAATCATTGATTTAGTTTAGTTTAGTTTAGGGATACAGCGCGGAAACAGGCCCTTCGGCCCACCGAGTCCGTGCCGACCAGCGGCCCCCGCAGGCTAATACTATCCTGCACACACTAGGGACAATTTACAATTTTACTGAAGCTGAAGAAATGTCTCGACACGAAACGTCACCCATTCCTTCTCTCCAGAGATGTTGCCTGTCCCGCTGAGTTACTCCAGCATTTTGTGTCTATCTGGAGCTAGAGCTAGGTAGGGCTCTTAAAAATAGCGGAGTCAGGGGAAATGCGGAGAAGGCAGGAACGGGGTACCGATTGGGGATGATCAGCCATGATCGCATTGAATGGCGGTGCTGGCTCGAAGGGCCGAATGGCCTACTCCTGTATCTATTGTCTATTGTCTATTGTCTTCAATCTAAAAACTGGAGGAAGGTGTGTAAGAAAGAACTGCAGATGCTCGTTTAAACTGAAGATAGACACAAAAAGCTGGAGTAACTCAGCGGGTCAGGCAGCGTCTCTGGAGAGAAGGTATGCGTGACGTTTCGGGGTCGGGAGGGATAACTGGTGAGGGATAAGGGAAAGGAGAGATATGGACGGTGATGTGGAGAGATAAAGAACAATGAACGAAGGATAAGTAATAACATTGTTGGCTGTTTGTAGGGTGTAAACGAGAAGCTGGTGCGACTTGGGTGGGGGAGGGACAGAGAGAGAGGGAATGCTGGGGTTGTGGGAAGGAACTGTGAGTTCCAGAGAGTGGTGGGTCTCTGCAACTCTCTGCCACAGAGGGTAGTTGAGGCCAGTTCATTGGCTATATTTAAGAGGGAGTTAGATGTGGCCCTTGTGGCTAAGGGGAACAGAGGGTATGGAGAGAAGGCAGGTACAGGATACTGAGTTGGATGATCAGCCATGATCATATTGAATGGCAGTGCAAGCTCGAAGGACCGAATGGCCTACTCCTGCACCTAATTTCTATGTTTCTATGTTTCTATGAAGTGCAGATGCTGGTTTACACTGAATATAGAATGCTGGGGTCCGAATCTGAGTTTCAGAGTGCGAAGAAAGGTCTCGACCCGAACCATCACCCATCCCTTCTCTCCAGAGATGCTGCCTGTCCCGCTGAGTTACTCCCGCATTTTGTGCCTCACCTAAAAACCTGCACGTCTTTGGAGTGCGGGAGGAAACTGGAGCACCCGGAGAAAACCCTCGAGGGTCACGGGGAGAGGGTACAAACGCCGTGCAGACAAACACCTATAGTCAGGATTGAACCCGCTGTGAGGACTTAGCTCTACCGCTGCGCCACCGTGCCGCCCAAACTTGGGCAAAATAACAATGCGGAACGCAGCATCTGTTGAGTGGACGCACGGGCAACGTTTCGGATCAGGGTCGCACTTTCATGGCTTCAGTGTTTACTTCTGATGGCGCCCCTTCCAGCTATTGAGCTGATTCATCCAAATACATTGTGTTTGACTCTTCATTTCGTCTTCACTGGAGGTGCCGTTGGATTTAGACAATAAATGTTGCCTTTACCAATGACAAAATGTACCCCATGAATGAGTTAAACGAATTATTTATATAAGGATAAACACCTCACACGGAATGATTCAAAAATATTGATGCTCTTGTTCACCACGTCTCCTTCTCGTGTCCATCTTGTTCCAAATGTTGGCCTCGCTGTCATCGCAAGCTTTCGGCGACAACCAGTGGAAGCCAACACTTCTCGCAGTAGATGATGGTGGTGGCAGGATTAGCTCAGGATAAGACAATAGACAATAGACAATAGCTGCAGGAGTAGGCCATTCGACCCTTCAAGCCAGCACCGCCATTCACTGTGATCATGGCTGATCATCCCCAATCAGTACCCCGTTCCTGCCTTCTCCCCATATCCCCTGACTCCTCTATCTTTAAGAGCCCCATCTAGCTCTCTCTTGAAAGCATCCAGAGAACCCGCCTCCACCGCCCTCTGAGGCAGAGAATTCCACAGACTCACCACTCTCTGTGAGAAAAAGTGTTTCCTCATCTCCGTTCTCAATGGCTTACCCCTTATTCTTAAACTGTGGCCCCTGGTTCTGGGCTCCCCCAACGTCGGAAACATGTTTCCTGCCTCTAGTGTGTCCAAGCCCTTAACAATCTTATATGTTTCATTTGCTTCCTGTTCCCACCCCCTCAACGCTTCTGCTATGGGGCCTGTTAACCACTGAAATCGAAAGAAAAACATGCCAAAAGGAAGGAAAGCATAAGTCATTTAACTTGCGTTGATTAATTAGTATTCCTGGATAGATGTTAATTAGCTTTGTCTTGATACGAAGGGACTGCAGCACTTGTTGCAACTGACTGAGGTCAAATGGGCAACATTGGTTCAAAGGATTAGCTATGGAAGTAAATATAAGGTCAAAACATAAAGTGCCGGGGTAACTGGGCGGGTCAGGCAGCATCAGGGGAGGGAATGGACAGACGACATTTGGTCCGGACCCTTCTTCAGACTGGTACAGCAGAGGATGAACAAGTGGCTGTAGTGACGGTGATAACAGCTGAGAAGAAACTGCCCCTGGATCTGGAGGTGTGCGTTTCCCGGATGGGAGAGGGGAGAAGAGGGAGTGACTGGTTCAGACTCGTCCTTGATTGTGCTGGTGGCCTTGCCGAGGCAGCGTGAGGTTTAAATGGAGTCGAAAACGTACAGGTTTGTAGATTAATTGGCTTGGTATAAATGTAAAATTATCCTTAGTGTGTGTGTGTAGGGTAGCGTTAATGTGCAGGGCCGACTCGGCGGGCCAAAGGGACCGTTTCCGCACGATATCGCCACTCTATAATTCCAGCCTCCGCAGTCTCTTCTGCCATCTACTTTTGACCTAAAATGGATAGAAAGAACTACTTTCGGTAAGGTGAAGAGCTGGGAGCAATGAGGGTTCAAAGGTCTATGGACATCGATAATTAAAAGTCATTATCAGGTGAGAAAATAGTCAAAAAGGGACATTTTGGATAAAAACAGAAATGCTGCAAAAACGCAGCACGCCAACATCTGTGGAAAGAGAGAAACGTGGAAAGGGATGTCGAGAGGATGTTTACCCTAGTGGGAGAGTCTCGGGCCAGAGACCGTAGCCTCAGAATAAAAGGACTAACATTTAGGAAGGAGATGAGGAGGAATTTCTTTAAACAGAGGGTGGTGAATCTGTGGAATCCTTGGGCACAGAAGGCTGTGGAGGACGGGTCAATGGATATTTTTAAGGCATTTTTATTTTTAATCTATAGATGCTGCCTCACCCGCTGAGTTTCTCCAGCATTTTTGTCTACCATCGATTTTTCCAGCAACTGCAGTTCTTTCTTGAACTTTAAGGCAGAGATAGATAGATTCTTGATTAGTACGAGTGTCAGAGGTAATGGGGGAAAGGCAGGAGAATGGGGTTGAGAGGGAACGATAGATCAGCCCTGATTGAATGGCGGAGTGAACTTGATGGGCTGAATGGCCTAATTCTGCTCCTATCACTTTTGAAACAAATGTAATTCTTCAACTCAGTGACGTTTTATCAGAAAAAGAGATGTTGGTTTTATATGTGAAAGATTATAAGTAGATACATTCCATGACCTGATTAAACTGCTCCCAGTACACTGTCTACACAAGGTATTGCAAAACTGAGTGCTGGAGTAACTCGGAGGGTCAGGCAGCTTCTGTGGAGGGAGAGTGTGATTTTTGGTGGACTGTGTGGGGTGGGAGGACCCGGTGCCCCTCCCGTGCAGCAGGTGGCGCTGCACAGGACAAAGGGAGATGCTTTGTATATAGTTTATCCTGTCTGTAGACAGTATGTGTAAACACTGTTTATAACCCATGTATATAACCCTGTATATACTGTAGAGTATAGTCTGAACAAGGGTCTCGACCCGAAATGTCACCTCTTCCTTTTCTCCAGAGATGCTGCCTGACCCGCTGAGCTACTCCAGCATTTAGTGTCTACACACTGTATCTATTTCTGACACCCACGTTTAGAATGTTCTCTGACACTTAAGGCAGCAACTTTACCACTGTGCCACCATGCCGCCCTGGAGTGTTATAGTAAAAAACAGCAAATGCCAGAAATGCTAAGCAGGCCAAGAGAAACAAAGTTAATGTTTCAGATTGAAATCCCTTGTTACCACTTTCCGCAGGTGCAGTCTGACCTGCTGAGTGTTTCCAACGTTTTTCATTTTTATTTTACATTTCGCTTATCTGCAGGTTAAAAGAAAAATTGCATTGCAGTCATAAAATTAATTTTATTTATTCAATTTCTGGGGATCTGGGCATTGCTACCAACGCCAACCTTTATAGCCCATCGAATGTCTCCCGAACTTTCTATCCGGGTGTTGCTGCCTGTTCCGCCATGTTACTCTAGATTTTTGTGTCTGGGGAACCTCATGCCAAAGACAAGACACGAAAATCTGGAGTAACCCTGCGTGTCAGACAGCATCTCTGGAGGAAAGGAATAGGTGGCGTTTCGGGTCGAGACCCTTCTTCGGACTGGAATGGAAACACTGGACCTGACGCCCGTAGCAGGCGATATGTCCCATTGACCTGGACGACTTATCTTTCTGACAGAAGGCATTGAATCCGAAATGACAAAGCCCGAGGCACGGGCAGGCCATGTACAACACAGTGTCACCGTGTTCGGTTAGTCAGGACAAATTGAACAGAGACCTTTGACGGTCGGCATGCCCCGATCTTTCAGCAGCTGACAAACATGTCAATAAAGATGAAGGCTTCGGAATGCCACTGACATTGAGGAACTATTGAGAACCAGTGTAATCATTAACAGAACAGACCACAGATAGCTAATTCCAATTAGGTTCAATAATAGCATGTAACATTAGCATGATTCTCCAAATTGAACAAGACAGATAAATGAATGTTGTCAATATAATTGGAATGCAGCATTAGAGAACGAAGTGTTCCTTCCGATTTTTGTTTTATCGTCATGAAGTTTAGGTTTAATTTGTGGTTTGGGTTTATTGGTGTCACGTGTACCAAGGGACGGTGACAAAACTCGATATCGCATGCTGTCCACTCAGATCAGGTGGAAGGGTCCCGACCTGAAACGTCACCCATCCTGTTTCTCCAGAAATGCCGCCTGACCCGCTGAGTTACTCCAGCACTTTGTGTCTATCTTCAGAGAGACAGAGAGAGAGAGAGAATGGAGTTTCTATGAGCTACCCAGCATCACAGCACTGACAGCAATATGTCACATTGTGGACAGGTACAGGAACGGCGACTGGAATGGCCACTGTCAGAGTGGAACACACACACACACACACACACACACACACACACACACACACACACACACACACACACACACACACACACACACACACACACACACACACACACACACACACACACACACACACACACACACACCCCCCCCTTCCTTCACCAGCCAGTTGTGCAGGCGGGGGACAGGGCAAGCGGGGGGAGCGCTGTCTGAGTGAAATTCACACGGGGCAAAGCCAATGTGATACAGACACACACATTGGTGTGAACAGGAAGGTTGGCGCTGGAATTAAGACGGTGAATGCGCAGTCTACGGGAAGGGTCACTTAAGTCGTTTAAAAGAGGGGGGGAAGAGGGGAGAAGGGGGGAGAAGGAGTTGAGACAACTTTTAAGAAGCCAGAGATACACGGCTGTGAAGCTCGGCGGACATCAACATTACCGGTCGGTTATCCTTGGTTCTGAAAACTCCTGTTCATCAGGTTTTTTTCCCCAATGAGCCAATTAAATTCACCGGTCAGCACCGGCTACAACCTACGACAACCTACGACCTCCTGGCGACCCACTACCACTGCACCTACGGCACGAGGATTCTCACTACACTCCGTGGCGGCTTCATTCTGGTCGCTGCTACTTTTTCAACATTGAAAAATTCACGGCAACCATAATGAGGCCGCGACTAGTTCCCAGAATGCGGGGACTCCTCACGACCATGAAGGCGACTCCCCGGCAAACAACCCGCGAACATGCGGCAACCACATAGTCTCCGGCAGACGCCTAAGTGGGACAGTCCCATTACAGTGCCAGAGACCCCAGTTCGATCCTGACTACGGGTATTGTCTGCCCTGAGTTTGTCCGTTCTACCTGTGACCCTGTGGGTTTTCTCCGGGTGCTCCGGTTTCCTCAGACGCTCCAAAGACGTACAGGTTTGTGGGTTAATTGACTTTGGTAAAGATTGTGCAATTGTCCCTAGTGCATGTAGGGTGGTGTCAGTGTACCGGGGATCGCTGGTCGACTGCGTGCGGTTTCAGTGGGTCGAAGGGGCTGTTTCTGCGCTGTATCTCTAAAGAAAGCTAAACGTTTTGAATAGCCCCAACTCCAAACTGTCCCCTGCAGCCCATGGATCTGTGAGCTGATGAGATTACTGATGATTTAATCCTCTTTGTGGATAAGTGAGTATCAGTTTGCTTGCAGTGAATGCCTTAGATATTGCGTTCAGAAACCAAGCAAAGGTGCCATCATCTGTGTTAATTCTTGATGCCGACACCATTATATTCTTCATATATTCTTGAGCTGGATTACAAATTCTGAAGTTCGCACCCACCTATGTCCAGAAAACGAGTCAAGTGATTTTTTGGTTCATTAGTTCTTGGTCGGAAGAAGGGCCTCAAACCGAAACGTCACTCATTCCTTTCCTCCAGAGATGCTGCCTGTCCTGCTGAGTTACTGTTTCAGAAGGAACTGCAGATGCTGGAAAATCGAAGGTAGACAAAAATGCTGGAGAAACTCAGCAGGCGAGGCAGCCTCTATGGAGCGAAGGAAATAGGCGACGTCTCAGGTCTGAAGGAGGGTTTTGACCCGAAACATTGCCTATTTCCTTCGCTCCATAGATGGTGCCGCACCCGCTGAGTTTCTCCAGCATTCTATGTCTAATCTCAGTTCTAGGAGCTGGGTTCATTAGTTCGAGGGTGGGGGAGGGATGGAGAGAGAGGAGAGGCAAGGGTTACTTGAAATTAGAGAAATCAGTATTCGTACCGCTGTGTTGTAAATATGAGGTGCTGTTCCTCCAAGAAAGAGCAACCATCATCCCTGGAACCGTCGGTTACAGTTTGGAGAATTAATCGGGATTAATGATCGCAACATTACATTAAATGTTGGTTGAGGTCGTCAAGCTAAATTGCACGGTTCCACAAGAGCCAAACGTGTGCAGTGACGGTGGATTCTCACACTGAGATAATATCCATCTGGTCAAAGAAGTCCGCATTTATGCACCTTCATAAAACTTTGCCCAAGATTCTCTGTCCAAACTCCATGAACTCTGAACTCGAGAGGATGTGAACTGTGAACGCATTTAATCGAAAGCCAAATAATTTCATTTCGGAGTCACGTGAGTGACTTCGTGAAGAGCCCGCCGGCGCGCATGCTCGACATATCGTCGTAACGCGTTGCTGCGACGGCTGGCGGTGGAGCGCGCTCCTCGCCAGCCCTTCATAAGGGGCCACGGAGGTGAGTATTCCACCTTTAGTTGGTGGTCCTTGTTGTCTGATTATGTCTTGCAGCAAGGACATGGATGGGAGTTCGAAGGGCCGGAGGACGTCAGGACGAGTTCGCCGGTCAACAGTTCCGGGGCCTTTACCATCGGCAGTACCTGCAGCGCAGGCCGGGACTCAGGCGGAGATGTGGGTAAGCCCTGTGTTCACAGGTCCAGATCCGCCAGCACACCACAGCTCGGAGGAGTTCGACGAGGAGGAGTGTGGTGTGCCGCCAGAGCAGGGGGACCCTGCCATGGCAGTCAGGTTGTCAGCGGGCTCGCTGGCGACCTCGAGCAGGGCGCGTGCCGTTGCACGGCCTGTTCCACTCAGCCCTCCGAGAAGGGGGAGGGGAGGAGCCCAGAAGCCTAACCCTGTTAGGGCTAAGGCATTGCCTGTCGCGGAGGAGCGGTCAGGTTCCAGGGCGAGACCCGGGGCGGCTGTGAGGTCCAGCCGGTACACCCCGACTCTCGACGCCGGGACGGGTCGGTTGGGTCGGGTCTCGTCGCGGTCGCCGAGCCCCCCATGGATGGGTGGGCGGCACCATGCGTCGGCAACGTCCACGATGTGGGCAGCCGGCAAGACTGCGCGGGCCCCAGGCAGCCATGCTTCGGCTGGGGCCGACACCTCGCCGCATGTGCCCTTAGTGGCAGCGGCTTCAGCTCTCGCTAAACGGAGGCGATTGAACACGCCCGCGCAGGAATCGCGCAGTTTCGCCTCGGCGGCTGTTAGCGACAACTACCGGCACCGGCAGGGCCTCGACGAGGTGCGGGCCGATGACAGGAGCCCGGTTTTCTTTTCAGAGCCGGAGGACTCCGACCACCTGAGTGTTCAGGGTGAAGGGCGTATTGACCGTATGGAGCGGCTGCTGGAGCTCCTGCTTCAACGTCAACAACAGCAGGGCAGCAACAGGCACAGGGCGTCTTCACCAACATCTACTATCAGCCTGGAGCAGCACGAGGAGGAGGTTCTGGTGGATCCCGTACCACCTCCGGTGGAGGTGCCAGCGGAGGAACTTTTGGATGTGGCGACCAAATTCGCGGCCCCACATACGGCTGGTCTTCCTCTCAATTCAAAGCTGGCAGCCACAGTGGACTTTCTTAATAATCAGGTGCTGCAGGAAGAAGTCCTCATCCAGGCTATGAGCCGTCACAAGGCTCCATCAAACTGCAACTCCCTCAACGTGCCTGTGGTCAATACGCCAATATGGGGCAACATCAGTGCGGCTATCCGTCAACAAGAGCTACAATTGCAGCGGATCCTGAAACTCCTCACGGCCGGTATTACCGCCTTTGCGCGGTCGGTGGACGAGGACGAGCTGAATTTGGACCAGGAAGATGCTCTGGCCTTATTGTGCGCGACCCAGCACGAAATCAACGGGTTTCGCAAAAACAGCATCCGCCCAGCACTCAACCCGAAGTTTGCAGGATTGTGCAAACCACCGCCGCCGCCGCAGCCCCGTCAGCTCTTTGGTGAGGACCTCTCGAAGAGAGTCAAAGAGCTTGACGAACAAGCCAAAACGGTGGGGATCATGCGCTCTAAGAGTGCCCCCACACCGTCCGGCTCAAAAGCTCCATACATTCGCTCACGAGGGTCGGCCAGTGCCTCGACGAGGACTCACCCTCTAGCTCCACAACGACAACAACACCAGAACCAGCACCAAGGGTCTTTTTTAGGACAGGGTCGGCAGAGACCTTTTTGGAAATCGAAGACGCCGCGCCCTCAAGCCAACCCAGCACCTCCACGGCCACCCACACGTGTCAAGGACCGCCGGTAACCACGGAGGTGAGGGGGTCTGGTTCTCTCTTTTCTCTCTGTTTAACTTCCCATGTTGGTGGTCGTTTACGGTTGTTTTTGGATGCATGGGGTAATTTTACTGGTGATGAGTATGTGTTGCGGAATATTCAGGGGCATAAAATTGAGTTTATTAATGGCGACATTCCTCCATCCCAGCACATGCCTGGTCGTACGTTCAAATTGTCTGCTGCAGAACAGGCAGCAGGTTACAAGGAAATTTTAAGTTTGGAACAGAAGGGTGTGATTGAGAAAACAGTGCATGAGCCGATTGAATTTGTTTCGAACATATTTACTAGACCTAAGAAGGATGGAGGCTGTCGTGTCATTATTGATCTAACCCGTTTGAATACGTTTGTAACATATACTCATTTTAAAATGGATACGTTTGAAACAGCCAAATCATTGATTTCTCATGGCTGCTTTATGGCATGCATTGATTTGAGGGATGCATATTATTCAGTATCCATCCAGAAAGATGATAGAAGGTTTTTGAAATTTATCTGGATGGGGCAACTTTGGCAGTATAAGGCTTTGCCTAATGGGCTTACTACAGCCCCTAGATTGTTCACTAAATTGGTGAAGCCAATCATGGCTTATTTGAGACAACGACATCATATAGTTATGGCCTATTTAGATGATGTCTTTATTGTGGGCCACACCCTGCAATTGGCTGAACAGGGTGTTGCAGCTGCTGTCAATATATTTCAACAATTAGGATTCATTGTCCATCCAGAGAAATCAAAGTTCTGCCCTGCCCAGGTAATTAATTACCTAGGGTTCACGGTGAACTCAATGAGCATGAGGATAACTATACCAATTAACAAAATTGAGGAAGTCACTAAGGTGTGCAGAGATTTAATTGGCACCAATATACCATCGATTCGGCATACAGCCACAGTAATTGGCAAGTTAGTGGCTTTGTTTCCGGCAGCACGATATGGACCTTTGCATTATCAGAATTTGCAAAGAGCTAAAATTACTGCGTTAAAATGGAACGCTGGTCATTACAATCGATCTATGCAGCTGCCGTCCGAAGCGATAACTGAGTTGCAATGGTGGGTGTGTCACATTAGCAACTCATTTAAGCCTGTCAGGGAGGCTAATCCGGTGGTATATTTACAGACTGATGCAAGCTCCAATGGCTGGGGAGCTACTGATAATTGCTCTAGTTGTGGGGGTAGATGGGACACCCTTGAGGCATCGATGTTGTTGACTCAAGGGATTAACTATTTGGAGTTGCTGGCAGCATTCCACGGACTTCGTGCATATTGTTCCAAGCTTGTTGGAGCACACGTCCGTCTCCAAATAGACAACACCACAGCTGTGGCATATTTAAACCATATGGGTGGTACCAGGTCAGTTTCGTGTGACAAATTGGCTAACTCAATTTGGCTCTGGTGTATTCAAAGAGACATTTGGATTTCAGCTACCTATTTGCCAGGTGAGCTTAATACTGTGGCGGACACCAGGTCACGCAAATTTAATGACAACATTGAATGGATGTTGCATCCTGAGATTTTTGCTAAAGTCACAGCCAAATTTGGTAAACCGGACATTGACCTTTTTGCGTCACGGTTGAACCATCAGGTACCAGCCTACGTTTCATGGGAACCAGATCCTGGGGCAATAGCGCTAGATGCATTCTCGCTGGACTGGGGGAATTGGGTTTTCTATGCCTTCCCTCCGTTTTGCCTCATCAGTCGGGTATTGCGAAAGATTCAGGCAGATGCTGCCAAGGGCATCCTTATTATACCCGACTGGCCCACACAGCCTTGGTATCCGGTGGTCTTTGACATGCTCAACGAACCTTGGGTCCTTTTGAAGGGTTGCCCACAATTGGTTACTCACCCTGTGTCAGGGGAGCCACATCCCTGCCATGGCTATTTAAATTTGTTGGCTTGCAGGTTCTGAACAGGCCGTTAGTCCAATACGGCCTCTCGGCTCGGACCATGGATACCATCGGGGCGTCGTGTCGAGAGTCCACAAGGCGAAGATACCGCTCGCATATTAAGAAGTGGGAAGCCTACTGCAGCCGCTCTCGCATCACGTACGATGACGTGACAATAACCGACGTCCTGGAATTCCTCGCGGGGTTGCACCATGATGAACACTTAAGTTACAGTGCCATCAACAGCGCCAGAAGTGCGCTATCATTCTACCTCAAGATTGGGGTAGGATCCAACAGGCTAGTGTCCAGACTCATGCGGGGTATATTCAATATGAATCCGCCTACACCACGCTATAATATCACCTGGGATGTCAGGGACGTATTAACCCTGCTCAGGACGTGGTCTCCCATGGAAGGGCTCCAACTGGACCAACTCACCATGAAGCTGGTGATGTTACTAGCGCTGACTTCAGCTCAGAGGGTACAGACACTACACAAACTGCGTGTCGACAGAATGACATCTACCCCTACAGAAGTAGTCTTTTTCGTTGACGAGCTACTAAAGCAGCATAGACCTGGGTGCACAGGGCTGCAGCTGAAGTTCCCGGCATACCCCGCAGATGCTAGGCTATGTTTAGCCTCACATATCCGCCACTATGTCAAGGTGACGGCACGCATCAGAGGAATGGAGAGATACCTGCTTGTCACTCATAAGAGACCTCATCATCGAGTGACAGTCCAGACGATATCCAGGTGGCTTCGAGTCGTCTTGGGTAAGTCAGGTATCGACACTAATGTGTTCAAGTCTCATTCCACCAGGGCTGCATCGACGTCAGCGGCGAGGGTCATGGAGGTGCCCATGGACCAAATTCTCGCCACAGCAGGATGGGCGAATGAAGCTGTGTTCCAGCGTTTTTATAACAAGCCTGTTGCTGCTCCTCTACAGTTCGCAGAAGCCGTGCTGAATGCAGGTCAAGAACGTGGAGATGTCCCCGCATGAGGGGTTTTTGATTTGTTATTAATAAATATGCTTTTGTTTTGCAGTATGAGCTATTGAGCCAGTTTGTCCTCCCATCCATCCCTGGTAGTGGTGTGTCAGCATGGACGTGGTCCAGGGCGTGTAATCACAGAAGCTTTGAAGTCTTCACGAAGTCACTCACGTGACTCCGAAATGAAATAGTAAGATTGAACGAGAACTTACCAGTTCGAAGGTTGATCTTTATTTCATGAGGAGTCGAAGTGAGGGATTTCGTGCCCTCCTCGCCCAACCCTCAATCACCTTCATCTGGTAATCTTAGTCAATTCAATCATACTATGCGAAGTCATTTCTATTGTTGGTTCTGTGATTCCACGCCGCTACTTTGAAGTATGTCGAGCATGCGCGCCGGCGGGCTCTTCACGAAATCCCTCACTTCGACTCCTCATGAAATAAAGATCAACCTTCGAACTGGTAAGTTCTCGTTCAATCTTACTATTACATGTTCATAAATTCAGAAGTGATTGGAGCAGAATTAGGCCATTCGGCCCATCTAGTCTACTCTGCCATTCAATCATGGTTGATCTATCTCTCCCTCTTCTCCTGCCCTCTCCCCAAAACGCACGGCACCTGCACTAATCAAGAGCGGTTTCACAATATGGAAGATGGAAACGTTATGTTTTTAATGATTTCTTTGTTCAGCTGATGCTCGAACAGTCGGGCATGAGAGCAGCGCAAGTCTGATACGTCATCCGTGAAAATTTTAATCAACCACGAGCGTATTTGATTTAAATTTGATTAATGGGATAATCATTTGTATTGCTGGTCTCCAGGCAGGCTGGATAAACCGGGGTGAAAGGGTTGACTTTACCTGAGCTTGCAGATTCTGCACAGTCAGCAGGAGCTCAGCGGACTTTACACTAAATCAAAAGCAGGACGGCAACCATTATGAAGCATTAAACGTTAGCAGAGGCTTGTGCCTAAAGCTTTTAGACAATAGACAATAGGTGCAGGAGTTGGCCATTCGGCCCTTCGAGCCAGCACCGTCATTCAATGTGATCATGGCCTATCATCCACAATCAGTACCCCGTTCCTGCCTTCTCCCCATATCCCCTGACTCCGCTATGTTTAAGAGCCCTATCTAGCTCTCTCTTGAAAGCATCCAGAGAACCCGCCTCCACCGCCCTCTGAGGCAGAGAATTCTCTCTGTGAGAAAAAGTGTTTCCTCGTCTCCGTTCTAAATGGCTTACTCCTTATTCTTAAACTGTGGCCCCTGGTTCTGGGCACCCCCAACATCGGGAACATGTTTCCTGCCTCTAGTGTGTCCAAGCCCTTAACAATGTTTCAATGAGATCCTCTCTCATCCTTCTAAACTCCAGAGTGTACAGAGTCCAGCTGCTCCATTCTCTCAGCATATGACAGTACCTCCATCCCGGGAATTAACCTTGTAAACCTACGCTGCACTCCCTCAATAGCAAGAATGTCCTTCCTCAAATTAGGGGACCAAAACTACACACAATACTCCAGCTGTGGTCTCACTAGGGCTCTGTACAACTGCAGAAGAACCTCTTTGCTCCTATATTCAATTCCTCTTGTTATAAAGGCCAACATGCCATTCGCTTTCTTCACTGCCTGCTGTACCTGCATGCTTACTTTCATAGACTGATGAACAATGACCCCCAGATCCCGTCGTACTTCCCCTTTTCTCAACTTGACGCCATTGTGCCTGCTCAGAAAGCAGCTGACCGAATGATGGCGGACGCGAATGGCCACGCTGGGCGACCGGCGCAGGAGTGAGAAGGAAGTTGGCGTGAAACTAATCCGGTCGTCTTGGAGAGGAGGCAGGGCGCTCTCAATTGGAAGCTGGAGGAATCGTGTCGACGTGGGATTTACCCCCCTGTCTGTGTGCATTTCTCAGAGATGTGCACTCGCGCTGTGCTGAGAAATCACCGCACCGCAGGATCGCACCACTCCAGCTTCATCACCGATATTCCTTGCTGTTCACGAGACCAGGAGTTGGGTTGGAGCCCACTCATTGAGGGCCGTCCAGATTTACTCTTTTTTTTTTTTTTTTTTTCATTTCAAAAACTTTATTCAACACAAATCATAAAATACAACACATCAAAACACAATCAAAAATCACACTATAATGAACAGATCATTGTAGTACAGCAGTACATTCATTTATAATCGCCTCAACCCCACGCGGCGACCAGCGCTGACGGAAGGCCTCCAGAGTCCCCGTGAACACCGCGTGTTCCCTCTCCAGGGACACACGTGCACGGACGTAGGCCCGAAAGAGGGGCAGGCAGCCGACTCTCGCCAGACCGTCGACCGCCCGCTGCCTGGACCCACGAATGGCCATCTTGGCCAGGCCAAGGAGCAAACCGACAGGTAAGTCCCCCCCCCACACTCGGCTCTCCCCACTCCCCGCCTTGTGTCCAAACACCAGGATTGTGGGGCTGAAATGCAGCCAGAACTTGAGGAACAACCCCTTCAGATATTGGTACAGGGGCAGTAACCTCACACACTCCACATACACATGGAATACGGTCTCCTCCTCTCCGCAGAAAATACATGCGGCAGACGAGCCCGTGAACCGACTCAAAAGTTTATTACAAACCACCGCTCCATGCAGCACTCTCCACCCCAGGTCCCCAATATAAAGGGGTACAACTCCCTTATAGAAGGACCCCCACTGGGGCCCCCCGCCGCCTTCGGATGGTAACACCGTCCTCCATGGTGAGTCAGGACGGGAGACGAAGGCACGGTGGTTCAGAATGTGCAGGAGCATCCTGTACAGTGCGCGTCTCCTTGCATCACAAAATGGCATGCTGGTCATCTCAGAAAGGCAGCTCAGATTATGCGGAGCCGGAGGCCGAGAAATATCCCGAAGCCTAGGCCCGATGAGCAGATCTGACGGAGCAGGGGTAAGCTCTATCTGAACCACTCTAGGCTCGCGCCTCTCCTCGACAACCACCATGACAGGATGAGGACCAGCCACACCCGCAGCCACAACATCCCCCTCTCCTCGTGGAACAACACTCTGGCTGAACACCACCAAACTCCTCACTCTTAACACATCCCTATAGAAAACAGGCAAGCCCCTTAGAGCGGGTCGACTGACACCCGCCACCGGGAGCCGCGAGACCCCCCTTAGGCAACGACCCTGACGAAAAAAATACGTGGCCAGAGCGTGCCATCTGGGAGGGTTCTCTACATACATGTATCTCCGCAGAGTCCTGAGACGGAGAGCCGCCACCTGGGTGCGCACGCACACCAAGGACTGGCCGCCCTCCTCTAACGGAAGACTCAGGACCGCCGCGGAAATCCAATGCTTCCTATTTCCCCAAAAGAAATCCACCAGCTTCTTCTGTATAGCAGTTACAAATATAGAGGGCGGGACAAGAGTAGCCAGCCGGTACCATAACATAGAGGCCACCAGCTGGTTTATGACCAGCACCCTCCCCCGAAAGGAGAGAACTCCAAGCAGGCCTGACCAGCGCCCCAGCCGAGCAACCACCTTCGTCTCCAACTCTTGCCAGTTTGCCGGCCAAACATCCTCAGTGGGACTCAGGTACACCCCCAGATAGAGGAAGTGCGTGGTACTCCACGCATACAATGCCATCTCCTCCGGCAGGGAGTCTACCCGCCACTGACCCACCAAAAGTCCAGAGCACTTACTCCAGTTAATCCTAGCAGAAGATGCAGCCGAGAATATCTCCTGGCAGTCACGCATCCTCCGCAGGTCACCAGGATCAGTGAACATAAGAAGTACGTCATCGGCATACGCCGATAGAATCACCTCAACCCGCGGGCCAGGTAGGGCCAGGCCTGTCAACCTCCTCCGAAGAAGACACAGGAACGGCTCCACACAGACCGAATACAACTGGCCCGACATAGGGCACCCCTGGCGAACCCCCCTCCCAAAATGAAAAGGAGATAGCACTGCGCCATTAACCTTTACAAGACACTCCGCAGCAGCGTACAAAAGCCGGACCCGGGCCACGAAGTGTGGTCCAAACCCAAACGCTTGCAACGTCCCAAATAGGTATTCATGCTCTACCCTATCAAAAGCCTTCTCCTGATCAAGAGACAGAAAAGCAGCTGACTCACCAGTACCCTGGACTAAATGAATCAGGTCCCTAACCAGGTGGATGTTATCCTGGATGGACCGGCCAGGGACTGTATAAGATTGATCAGGATGAATCACTTGATGCAGCACGGAGCCCAGGCGATTTGCCATTGCCCGTGCAAAAATTTTATATTCTGTGCAAAGGAGAGAGACTGGACGCCAGTTCTTCAACAAACGGAGTTCGCCCTTCTTAGGCAGCAAGACAACAACCGTCCTACGCCACGAGAGAGGCATCACTCCAGTCGCCAGGCTCTCCCCCAAAACCAACATATAGTCACCCCCTAGGACGTCCCAGAATGCTCTAACAAACTCCACCGTCAACCCATCCAGCCCGGGGGACTTACCCCTCCTGAGCTGATGCAAGGCGCAAGTCAACTCCTCCAAAGATAAGGGGCCATCAAGAAGATCAGCCTCCCCCCTATCTACGGTCGGTAGACCCTCCCACAGATCTTGCTGAGCCTCCACACTGAATCCTTCCGCAGAGAACAGGGTCCCATAAAAGGACCTAACCAAGGCATTAATCCTCTCTGGATCAGTGACAGAGGAGCCGTCATCTGCAAGCAACTCCACGAGCTGTTTTCGAGCTCCCCGCCCCTTCTCCAAAGAGAAAAAGAAAGGCGACGCTCGGTCCAGCTCGTGCAGCATCTGGACCCGAGACCTCACATAAGCGCCTCGAGATCGCTCAAGCAGCAGACTCCTCAAAACCTCCTTCTTCCTCTGAAACTCTCCCCATTCGCTGGAGTCTTCACCAAACTGACCCAGGCGAGACTCAGCGTCCTGTATCTCCCTCTCCAGCTTCTCGACCGCTGAGTCCCGCCTCCCAGTCGACCCCCATGTATATTCCTTACAAAAGAGACGGATGTGAGCTTTACCCACATCCCACCACTGCCTAAGGGAAGAGAAGCACCTCTGCCTCTCTCTCCACTTCACCCAAAACCGAGTGAATGACTCCCGGAAACACCGATCCTCCAGCAGCCTGTTGTTAAAGTGCCAGTACGCGGACCCAGCCCGAGCGCACGCTGGATTGAAATCCACACGCACCAGACAATGGTCCGAGCACGGCACCAGCCGCATTGAGGCCGCTGAGACACGGGAAACAAACGCTCGGGAAATATAAAACCGATCAATGCGGGAACCACCGCCCTCAGACCTCCGCGAAAAAGCAGTGGAATCAGGGTGAAGGTCCCTCCAAACATCAACCAACTCAAAGGAGTCAATCAAGCCTCTCAGCTTCTTCGCTACAGCAGGCGCACACTGAGTACCAGAACGGTCCCGCACCTCAAGTGTGCAATTAAAGTCCCCACCAAGGAAGACACACTCTCCCCTATCAATAGTGCCCAACAGAGCATTCACCTCCCGAAGCAGGCCGGCCTGCATCGTGCCGGAGCTAGGGGCATACACGTTAATGAAATGCAACGGCATGCCATCCAGGCTCACGGCCAGATGGAGCAAACGTCCTGGCACCACTTCCTGCACTTTTAAAATGCTTGGCAGAAAATTTGGGGCCAACAGAAAAGCCACCCCACTCGAATTTGAGCTGAGATGGCTCATATAAACCCTCCCTTCCCACTCCAGTTGCCAGGTAGGTTCATCACTAGCAACGGTATGTGTCTCTTGCAGATAACAAACTGCAAATCTCCCCTCCCTTAGAGCTGATAAGAGCTGAAATCTTCGAAAACTCGCTCTACTCCCATTTAAATTTAATGTAGCTACTGTGAATGTGTAGACACATTAGATTGTGACCCTCACACTCCCTGTAGTCACAGGAGGTCCTTTTTTGAGGACCTTCAACAAACCCCGAAACTGCCCCAAATCCGAGTCAGAAAGACCACTATCCTTGTTACTAAGGATAGCCTCGAGACTCTCCCGCACATCTAGCCAATCCTCCCATCTCCTTGTAACGGCCCACCATAATGTTTTGGGAGCACGACTTATTTTTAAGAACTCTCGCACCTCAACAATAAGCTTCGCCTCAGACACGGCCTTGGAGTCTGGGCTCTCAGCCAACCCGCTCGCACCTGAATCAACAACCTCAGAAAGACCAGAACTGTCTGACACATCACACTCTGAGCCCCCCCCACTGGCCGCATCGCTATCCTCCTCCACAGCCATGACACGACCACCCGGATCAATGCTGGGGGTGGGTCCCAACACCCCTACCTGAGACTCGCAGCCCTCTGAATGGCTGGGCTCCTGCCCGCTACCATCACCCTCCTCCTCTGGGCCTGGGGAAGCAACAACAAGAGGCATCCCCAGGGCCTGTGGAACACTGGCACCCTCGGAGTCTGAAAGAGGATCACGTCCCATAACAGCCCTGACCTCCACATCATCCAGAGTGCCCTCTCCACAGGCATCACCCAGAGAATCACCACCTGCCATTAACCTCACCCCAGACAACTCATCCGGTGAGGCATCCCGCCCCCCAGCACCTCCACTGGCACTGATATGGAGCACAGACTTGAACGACAACACCCCCGAAACTCCCCCCTCAGCCTGACTCTGCACATCCCCCGTCACAGAGGGCACACTACCAGAGGAGCCAACCACGTCACCTACCGTGCTAGCACCCTCAGTAGGCCTCTGAAACGAGGGGACCTCATCCGACCCAGAGGGTACACACCCAAGGGAGCTAACCACAGCATCCGCCGAGATAACTCCCTCAGAGGGCCCCTGAGATGAAGGGACAGACTCCCGCCCAGTGGACACAACTCCACCGGAATCAACTTCAGCACCCAGTCCGGTGACACCCGCTGTAGATCCATGAAGAGAAGGCCCAACCACCGACCCAGAAGACACCGGGTCAAGACCACTTTCAGCCACCTCAGTGGTGGAAAGCCCGGAGAAAGACATCCCCTTCGCTCTGGACCCACGCCCTTCCTCCTCTTCACCAGGCAAATGCCTCCTTTTAGTCCCACTCGCATGCGGAGGTGCGGTAACCTCCATAAGGGAAGGGTCATCCGCCTCCACATTACCCCCAACCACTTTGCCACCCACACGTTTAGACTTCTTTCCCCCCTTCCGAGCCACCACAACTCCCCCCTGGGCCCCAGCAGGTGCAGTCTGCACCACACTGGAGCCAAACTCACCCGATTGCACTTTCTTCGCTCGGGCAGCCCTATCCCTCTCCTTCTTCTTATTATGCTTCCCCTGCTTCTCCCAAAACCCCCCCTCAACACTCCCCTCCTCCTGCGCCCCACCTCCATCCACCGCCACAGGCGCAAGACGTAGGGGACGTGGGGGGCTTGGGCTCTCACTGCCCAGGGTCCCCAAAGCGGAACCTCTGGACCCAGAAGGCTTAGCACTGCCGCCCCGGGTCACCAAGGCAGAACTGGCAACCTCAGCCGGGTCAGCAGTACCACCCCGCGCCGCTGAGGTTTGACCAGCCACCCCAGATGGGCCAGCAGCGCTTTCCTGGGCCACTGCACTAGAACCTCTAGCAGTGCCCCCGCGAAAAAGACACTCCCTACGGAGATGTCCAAATTCGCCGCACGCATGACACCGTGCCTTTCCCCAACTCCAACGCACGGTTCTGGGTACACCCTTATGCACCACCTCAAAACTCCCCTCGGCACCATCCCCCTCACCCACCTTCATGAACACCCTCCTCTTGAAACTGAAGACCCCTTTTTCCTCCGGGTCCCCCCCGGGATGCAAGAGACGAAAACATTTAGACCGCACCTCCCCGAACTTGGACAGGTGTGGAATAAGCACTGCATCCGAAAAATAAGTGGGGCAGCTCCGCAGGAGAACCGGTCTCACCCTGGATACCCACGGATCCACCTGTACGTGGACCCCCCCCACTGAGATCCCCTCCTCCAACGCTCGGGCCACACACTCCCGGGTCTTAAGTATCATCTCCACCTTTCCCCTTTCGAGCTCAGAAGAGACAATAGCCCCCCTCCCAAGAAGTTCATTCATGGCCTTCGTAATTACCCCCCTAGACAACATAGGCCCAGTTTGAACAGAAATACCAAAACTGTCCCCATCCAAGTCAACATGAGGCTCAAGCTCAGATGGCCTCGCACCCGCCACTGATGCCGTCGCTGCGTAGGTCCGGACCTTCGGCCGCGCCCCTTCCATCGCCATCCTCACAGAGGCACAAACCAGCTCCAAGCACCACAGCAGCACAGCTCCAAGTTAAGTCCCAGAGACAGTCACAGTCAAAGACAGGCAGCAGAAAACAGAAACCTCCAGCTGAAGCAGGAAAGTCCCCAGGTTCGTCCACAGCCAAGAGCAGCTTACGGGAAACTCGATCCCAGTCGCGCTGGACGCAAAAGTACCTTCTTCACATTAAGCCAGGCAGCCGCACTGACAAAATGACTTTAGGGCAGAGAAGCGGAGCCAAAAACGACAAAGACACCACACAACTTCAGCCCACGGAGATCACAGGCACTCTTGGCAATCCGCCAACGCCAACCGCACCCTCGACAATGTGGAGAAACTCAGGAATCTTCACACAGATGGAGGCTCCCCAGACCAGAGAAAAGCTTCAACAGCCCAACGATAAGTTAAACTATGAAGCCCCTCTGTGTCTGTGCCCTCATCGACAGCAAAGTCCTTGAAAGGCAGCTTCAATCCTTCACAACTGCAGAGCTGAGAAGAAAACACGACCTCTCTTTTTTTTTTTTTTTTTTTTTTTTTTTTTTTTTTTTTTTTTTTTCATTTCAAAAACTTTATTCAACACAAATCATAAAATACAACACATCAAAACACAATCAAAAATCACACTATAATGAACAGATCATTGTAGTACAGCAGTACATTCATTTATAATCGCCTCAACCCCACGCGGCGACCAGCGCTGACGGAAGGCCTCCAGAGTCCCCGTGAACACCGCGTGTTCCCTCTCCAGGGACACACGTGCACGGACGTAGGCCCGAAAGAGGGGCAGGCAGCCGACTCTCGCCAGACCGTCGACCGCCCGCTGCCTGGACCCACGAATGGCCATCTTGGCCAGGCCAAGGAGCAAACCGACAGGTAAGTCCCCCCCCCACACTCGGCTCTCCCCACTCCCCGCCTTGTGTCCAAACACCAGGATTGTGGGGCTAAAATGCAGCCAGAACTTGAGGAACAACCCCTTCAGATATTGGTACAGGGGCAGTAACCTCACACACTCCACATACACATGGAATACGGTCTCCTCCTCTCCGCAGAAAATACATGCGGCAGACGCGCCCGTGAACCGACTCAAAAGTTTATTACAAACCACCGCTCCATGCAGCACTCTCCACCCCAGGTCCCCAATATAAAGGGGTACAACTCCCTTATAGAAGGACCCCCACTGGGGCCCCCCGCCTCCTTCGGATGGTAACACCGTCCTCCATGGTGAGTCAGGACGGGAGACGAAGGCACGGTGGTTCAGAATGTGCAGGAGCATCCTGTACAGTGCGCGTCTCCTTGCATCACAAAATGGCATGCTGGTCATCTCAGAAAGGCAGCTCAGATTATGCGGAGCCGGAGGCCGAGAAATATCCCTAAGCCTAGGCCCGATGAGCAGATCTGACGGAGCAGGGGTAAGCTCTATCTGAACCACTCTAGGCTCGCGCCTCTCCTCGACAACCACCATGACAGGATGAGGACCAGCCACACCCGCAGCCACAACATCCCCCTCTCCTCGTGGAACAACACTCTGGCTGAACACCACCAAATTCCCCACTCTTAACACATCCCTATAGAAAACAGGCAAGCCCCTTAGAGCGGGTCGACTGACACCCGCCACCGGGAGCCGCGAGGCCCCCCTTAGGCAACGACCCTGACGAAAAAAATACGTGGCCAGAGCGTGCCATCTGGGAGGGTTCTCTACATACATGTATCTCCGCAGAGTCCTGAGACGGAGAGCCGCCACCTGGGTGCGCACGCACACCAAGGACTGGCCGCCCTCCTCTAACGGAAGACTCAGGACCGCCGCGGAAATCCAATGCTTCCTATTTCCCCAAAAGAAATCCACCAGCTTCTTCTGTATAGCAGTTACAAATATAGAGGGCGGGACAAGAGTAGCCAGCCGGTACCATAACATAGAGGCCACCAGCTGGTTTATGACCAGCACCCTCCCCCGAAAGGAGAGAACTCCAAGCAGGCCTGACCAGCGCCCCAGCCGAGCAACCACCTTCGTCTCCAACTCTTGCCAGTTTGCCGGCCAAACATCCTCAGTGGGACTCAGGTACACCCCCAGATAGAGGAGGTGCGTGGTACTCCACGCATACAATGCCATCTCCTCCGGCAGGGAGTCTACCCGCCACTGACCCACCAAAAGTCCAGAGCACTTACTCCAGTTAATCCTAGCAGAAGATGCAGCCGAGAATATCTCCTGGCAGTCACGCATCCTCCGCAGGTCACCAGGATCAGTGAACATAAGAAGTACGTCATCGGCATACGCCGATAGAATCACCTCAACCCGCGGGCCAGGTAGGGCCAGGCCTGTCAACCTCCTCCGAAGAAGACACAGGAACGGCTCCACACAGACCGAATACAACTGGCCCGACATAGGGCACCCCTGGCGGACCCCCCTCCCAAAATGAAAAGGAGATAGCACCGCGCCATTAACCTTTACAAGACACTCCGCAGCAGCGTACAAAAGCCGGACCCGGGCCACGAAGTGTGGTCCAAACCCAAACGCTTGCAACGTCCCAAATAGGTATTCATGCTCTACCCTATCAAAAGCCTTCTCCTGATCAAGAGACAGAAAAGCAGCTGACTCACCAGTACCCTGGACTAAATGAATCAGGTCCCTAACCAGGTGGATGTTATCCTGGATGGACCGGCCAGGGACTGTATAAGATTGATCAGGATGAATCACTTGATGCAGCACGGAGCCCAGGCGATTTGCCATTGCCCGTGCAAAAATTTTATATTCTGTGCAAAGGAGAGAGACTGGACGCCAGTTCTTCAACAAACGGAGTTCGCCCTTCTTAGGCAGCAAGACAACAACCGTCCTACGCCACGAGAGAGGCATCACTCCAGTCGCCAGGCTCTCCCCCAAAACCAACATATAGTCACCCCCTAGGACATCCCAGAATGCCCTAACAAACTCCACCGTCAACCCATCCAGCCCGGGGGACTTACCCCTCCTGAGCTGATGCAAAGCGCAAGTCAACTCCTCCAAAGATAAGGGGCCATCAAGACGATCAGCCTCCCCCCTATCTACGGTCGGTAGACCCTCCCACAGATCTTGCTGAGCCTCCACACTGAATCCTTCCGCAGAGAACAGGGACCCATAAAAGGACCTAACCAAGGCATTAATCCTCTCTGGATCAGTGACAGAGGAGCCGTCATCTGCAAGCAACTCCACGAGCTGTTTTCGAGCTCCCCGCCCCTTCTCCAAAGAGAAAAAGAAAGGCGACGCTCGGTCCAGCTCGTGCAGCATCTGGACCCGAGACCTCACATAAGCGCCTCGAGATCGCTCAAGCAGCAGACTCCTCAAAACCTCCTTCTTCCTCTGAAACTCTCCCCATTCGCTGGAGTCTTCACCAAACTGACCCAGGCGAGACTCAGCGTCCTGTATCTCCCTCTCCAGCTTCTCGACCGCTGAGTCCCGCCTCCCAGTCGACCCCCATGTATATTCCTTACAAAAGAGACGGATGTGAGCTTTACCCACATCCCACCACTGCCTAAGGGAAGAGAAGCACCTCTGCCTCTCTCTCCACTTCACCCAAAACCGAGTGAATGACTCCCGGAAACACCGATCCTCCAGCAGCCTGTTGTTAAAGTGCCAGTACGCGGACCCAGCCCGAGCGCACGCTGGATTGAAATCCACACGCACCAGACAATGGTCCGAGCACGGCACCAGCCGCATTGAGGCCGCTGAGACACGGGAAACAAACGCTCGGGAAATATAAAACCGATCAATGCGGGAACCACCGCCCTCAGACCTCCGCGAAAAAGCAGTGGAATCAGGGTGAAGGTCCCTCCAAACATCAACCAACTCAAAGGAGTCAATCAAGCCTCTCAGCTTCTTCGCTACAGCAGGCGCACACTGAGTACCAGAACGGTCCCGCACCTCAAGTGTGCAATTAAAGTCCCCACCAAGGAAGACACACTCTCCCCTATCAATAGTGCCCAACAGAGCATTCACCTCCCGAAGCAGGCCGGCCTGCATCGTGCCGGAGCTAGGGGCATACACGTTAATGAAATGCAACGGCATGCCATCCAGGCTCACGGCCAGATGGAGCAAACGTCCTGGCACCACTTCCTGCACTTTTAAAATGCTTGGCAGAAAATTTGGGGCCAACAAAAAAGCCACCCCACTCGAATTTGAGCAGAGATGGCTCATATAAACCCTCCCTTCCCACTCCAGTTGCCAGGTAGGTTCATCACTAGCAACAGTATGTGTCTCTTGCAGATAACAAACTGCAAATCTCCCCTCCCTTAGGGCTGATAAGAGCTGAAATCTTCGAAAACTCGCTCTACTCCCATTTAAATTTATTGTAGCTACTGTGAATGTGTAGACACATTAGATTGTGACCCTCACACTCCCTGCAGTCACAGGAGGTCCCTTTCTGAGGACCTTCAACAAACCCCGAAACTGCCCCAAATCCGAGTCAGAAAGACCACTATCCTTGTTACTAAGGATAGCCTCGAGACTCTCCCGCACATCTAGCCAATCCTCCCATCTCCTTGTAACGGCCCACCATAATGTTTTGGGAGCACGACTTATTTTTAAGAACTCTCGCACCTCAACAATAAGCTTCGCCTCAGACACGGCCTTGGAGTCTGGGCTCTCAGCCAACCCGCTCGCACCTGAATCAACAACCTCAGAAAGACCAGAACTGTCTGACACAACACTCTCTGAGCCCCCCCCACTGGCCGCATCGCTATCCTCCTCCACAGCCATGACACGACCACCCGGATCAATGCTGGGGGTGGGTCCCAACACCCCTACCTGAGACTCGCAGCCCTCTGAATGGCTGGGCTCCTGCCCGCTACCATCACCCTCCTCCTCCGGGCCTGGGGAAGCAACAACAAGAGGCATCCCCAGGGCCTGTGGAACACTGGCACCCTCGGAGTCTGAAAGAGGATCACGTCCCATAACAGCCCTGACCTCCACATCATCCAGAGTGCCCTCTCCACAGGCATCACCCAGAGAATCACCACCTGCCATTAACCTCACCCCAGACAACTCATCCGGTGAGGCATCCCGCCCCCCAGCACCTCCACTGGCACTGATATGGAGCACAGACTTGAACGACAACACCCCCGAAACTCCCCCCTCAGCCTGACTCTGCACATCCCCCGTCACAGAGGGCACACTACCAGAGGAGCCAACCACGTCACCTACCGTGCTAGCACCCTCAGTAGGCCTCTGAAACGAGGGGACCTCATCCGACCCAGAGGGTACACACCCAAGGGAGCTAACCACAGCATCCGCCGAGATAACTCCCTCAGAGGGCCCCTGAGATGAAGGGACAGACTCCCGCCCAGTGGACACAACTCCACCGGAATCAACTTCAGCACCCAGTCCGGTGACACCCGCTGTAGATCCATGAAGAGAAGGCCCAACCACCGACCCAGAAGACACCGGGTCAAGACCACTTTCAGCCACCTCAGTGGTGGAAAGCCCGGAGAAAGACATCCCCTTCGCTCTAGACCCACGCCCTTCCTCCTCTTCACCAGGCAAATGCCTCCTTTTAGTCCCACTCGCATGCGGAGGTGCGGTAACCTCCATAAGGGAAGGGTCATCCGCCTCCACATTACCCCCAACCACTTTGCCACCCACACGTTTAGACTTCTTTCCCCCCTTCCGAGCCACCACAACTCCCCCCTGGGCCCCAGCAGGTGCAGTCTGCACCACACTGGAGCCAAACTCACCCGATTGCACTTTCTTCGCTCGGGCAGCCCTATCCCTCTCCTTCTTCTTATTATGCTTCCCCTGCTTCTCCCAAAACCCCCCCTCAACACTCCCCTCCTCCTGCGCCCCACCTCCATCCACCGCCACAGGCGCAAGACGTAGGGGACGTGGGGGGCTTGGGCTCTCACTGCCCAGGGTCCCCAAAGCGGAACCTCTGGACCCAGAAGGCTTAGCACTGCCGCCCCGGGTCACCAAGGCAGAACTGGCAACCTCAGCCGGGTCAGCAGTACCACCCCGCGCCGCTGAGGTTTGACCAGCCACCCCAGATGGGCCAGCAGCGCTTTCCTGGGCCACTACACTAGAACCTCTAGCAGAGCCCCCGCGAAAAAGACACTCCCTACGGAGATGTCCAAATTCGCCGCACGCATGACACCGTGCCTTTCCCCAACTCCAACGCACGGTTCTGGGTACACCCTTATGCACCACCTCAAAACTCCCCTCGGCACCATCCCCCTCACCCACCTTCATGAACACCCTCCTCTTGAAACTGAAGACCCCTTTTTCCTCCGGGTCCCCCCCGGGATGCAAGAGACGAAAACATTTAGACCGCACCTCCCCGAACTTGGACAGGTGTGGAATAAGCACTGCATCCGAAAAATAAGTGGGGCAGCTCCGCAGGAGAACCGGTCTCACCCTGGATACCCACGGATCCACCTGTACGTGGACCCCCCCCACTGAGATCCCCTCCTCCAACGCTCGGGCCACACACTCCCGGGTCTTAAGTATCATCTCCACCTTTCCCCTTTCGAGCTCAGAAGAGACAATAGCCCCCCTCCCAAGAAGTTCATTCATGGCCTTCGTAATTACCCCCCTAGACATCATAGGCCCAGTTTGAACAGAAATACCAAAACTGTCCCCATCCAAGTCAACATGAGGCTCAAGCTCAGATGGCCTCGCACCCGCCACTGATGCCGTCGCTGCGTAGGTCCGGACCTTCGGCCGCGCCCCTTCCATCGCCATCCTCACAGAGGCACAAACCAGCTCCAAGCACCTCAGCAGCACAGCTCCAAGTTAAGTCCCAGAGACAATCACAGTCAAAGACAGGCAGCAGAAAACAGAAACCTCCAGGTGAAGCAGGAAAGTCCCCAGGTTCGTCCACAGCCAAGAGCAGCTTACGGGAAACTCGATCCCAGTCGCGCTGGACGCAAAAGTACCTTCTTCACATTAAGCCAGGCAGCCGCACTGAGCAAAATGACTTTAGGGCAGAGAAGCGGAGCCAAAAACGACAAAGACACCGCACAACTTCAGCCCACGGAGATCACAGGCACTCTTGGCAATCCGCCAACGCCAACCGCACCCTCGACAATGTGGAGAAACTCAGGAATCTTCACACAGATGGAGGCTCCCCAGACCAGAGAAAAGCTTCAACAGCCCAACAATAAGTTGAACTATGAAGCCCCCCTGGGTCTGTGCCCTCTCCAACGGCAAAATCCTGGAAAGGCTGCTCCAATCCTTCTCAACTGCAGAGCTGAGAAGAAAACACGACCTCTCTCTCTCTCTCTCTCTCTCTCTCTCTCTCTCTCTGTCTCTCTCTCTGTGTCTCTCTCTCTGTCTCTGTCACTCTGTCTCTCTGTCTGTCTCTCTCTCTGTCTGTCTCTCTCTCTGTCTCTCTCTCCATCTCTCTCTCTCCATGTCTCTCTGTCTCTCTGTCTCCCTCTCCCTCAGTCGCTCTCTCTCTCTCTGTCTCTGTCTCTTATCTGGGCAATTACACGCATCCCAGGTGAAATAACCGACCAGCGATCCCTGCACATTAACGCTATCATACGCACGCAAGGGACAATTTTACATTTATACAATTTTACCAAGCCTGCACGTCTTTGGAGTGTGGGAGGAAACCGAAGATCTCGGAGAAAAGATCTCAGCTACACCACCGCCAAGGTGAACGCAGCAGAAACTCTGAGCAACATTGCTCATAATTTCAATCCATTTTGAAAATAATTAGGCAGAAAACCACTCTGGTGAATCTTTGCCAGCGAGCTGCAAAGGGCAATGCCTCCTGCTGCTAGCCTGAAACGAAAAGGTTATCAACTGTGGACGTCGAACAGGCTGACGTATTTGCAACCTCCATATACACAACGTGTCACCTAATGTTACATACCTACCAACGCCCACACGTTTCTGACTTAAAAGAACCATGTGATTACAGGCAGACAAAAGTGCTGGAGACCTAATTTGTTCAACCTTTCTCTGTAACTTAGTTGCTGGAACCCAGGCAACATTCTAGTAAATCTCCTCTGTACTCTCTCTATTTTGTTGACTGTCAACCCTTTAAGAATCACTTGCCAGTCTGCCAAGAATGCCGGCAGAATTGCTGAGAATGCCGGTCAGTGTAGACTTGGTGGGCCGGAGGGTCTGTTTCTGTGCTGTATCTCTCAACGGAACTAAACTAAACTAAATGTGTGGCAAAAACCACCAGGGTTGCAAATAAAGTATTGAACAAGGAGGAGATAGCAGGTAGACAAAAGTGCTGGAGAAACTCAGCGGGTGCGGCAGCATCTATGGAGCGAAGGAAATAGGCAACGTTTCTCGGGTCCAAACCCTTCTCCAGACTGGATTACAAATTCTGAAGTTCGCACCCCTTCTGTCCAGAAAATCGAGCCAAGCGCTTTTTTGGTTCATAAATTCATCAGTCTGAAGGAGGGTTTCGGCCCGAAATGTCGCCTATTTCCTTCGCTCCATAGATGCTGCCGCACCCGCTGAGTTTCTCCAGCACTTTTGTCTATCTTCGATTTTACAGCATCTGCAGTTCCTTCTTAAACATGTGATTATGGGCATTAGCCTTTGGCTCCAGTTTATATGCACAATGTATTTGAATGTCTTTATGGGCTGCACAGTGGCGCAGTTGTAGAACCACTGCCTCACTGCACCAATAACTCGGGTTCATAAGATCATAATTGATAGGAGCAGAATTAGGCCATTCGGCCCATCAAGTCTACTCCGCCTTTCAATCATGGCTGATCTAACCCCATTCTCCTGCCTTCTCCCCATAACCTTTGACACCCATAACCTACATGACCCTCCGATATAGAGTGGACTCTGTTTAATAGAGTAGACACAATTTACTGCAGATGCTGGAACTTTGAGCGAACAATAAAACACCTGGTGTGTAAGAAAGAACTGCAGATGCTGGTTTAAATCGAAGGTGGACACAAAATGCTGGAGTAACTCAGCGCGAGCGAGGCAGCATCGCTGGAGAGAAGGATTGGGCGACGTTTCGGGTCGAGACTAAAGAAGTCTGAAGAAGGGTCTCGACCCGAAACGTCGCCCATTCCTTCTCTCCTAATAAAACACCAGGTGTTGGGGTAACTCAGCGGGTCAGGCAGCAGCGCAGGAGAACGTGGATAAGTGATGTTTTGGGTCGAGATACTCATTCAGATTGACTGTGGTGGGGGTGGGGGGGAGAGCAGGAAGAGAGATGAGGGCAGGACAAAACCTAGCAAGTGATAGGTGGATACAGGTGAGGGTGGGGGTTGTTTGACAGATGGGTAGATAAAGGCCAAAGATGAAAAGGAGACGAAGGGATGTTCAAAAAAGGTCTAGTTTGGTTTGGTGTGATTTAGTTTAGTTTAGTTTAGTTTATTGTCACGTGTACTGGGGTAGAGAGAACAGCTTTTTTTGTTGCATGCCAACCAATCAGCGGAAATCCCATAGATGATACTAAAGACCACCAGGGGGCGCCGGAGAGATGGCAGCCCTGCCAGCAGTCCGTTCGTTTTTTTTTGTTTTTTTTTAGTGCGTTAGAAGTTTGTTTTAATGTACTTCGGTTTGTTTTATGTGGGGGGAGGAGGGAGAGGATCGGGGAAACTTTTTTTCAAGCTCCTACCTTCGGGGAGATGTGATCCATTTACGGATCGCATTCTCCGGGCTCTGCGGCCTACCATCGCTGGAGCTGGAGGCTGCCTCGGACTGTCGTGAGCCCCGCCGCGGGGCGCGTACTTAACATCGGAGCGGATCCCTTGCCTGGGATCGCTCCCATTGTGACCACCGTGGACTTACCTTCAAGGGCTTGCGGTCTCGGGAAAGGCCGGGTCGGGAGCTCCAACGCCGCAGAAGCCTCGACCAGCCCTGGCGCGGGGTTCGATCGCCCGGCGCTGGGTTCGATCGCCCGGCGTGGGGGAGCTGACATCCCCCCGATGCAGGAGCTTGATCGCCTCGACACGGAGAGCCCGAACGCCGCCGGCTACGGGAGTCAACGCCGTCCTGTCAACGGGGGCTCGAGGCACATGACCGAGGAAGAACAAAAGGAAGGATTTGAACATTATTTCGCCGTCCATTGCAGGGATGAATGTGTAGGAGTCACTGTGGTGGATGTTTATGTTAAAATGTGTTTTTGAGTGTTGCTTTTAATTGTATGACTGCCCTGGCCAGTGAAATTCCTAATACTTGGTGAATAAAGTGTGATTCTGATTCTGATTACAATCATGCGGTCCACAGAGTGGAGATACAAGATAAAGGTAATGTGTTTAGTGCACGGTAAAGTCCAGCAATGTCCGATTAAAGATAGTCTGAGGGTCTCCAATGAGGTAGATGGAGGCTCAGGACTGCTCTCTAGTTGTTGGTGATCGGATGGTTCAGTTGCCTGATAACAGCTGGGAAGAAACTGTCCCTGAGTGTGGAGGTGTGCGTTCGTTTTCACACTTCTGTACCTCTTGCCTGATGGGAGAGGGTGGAAGAGGGAGTCGCCGGGGTGATTCTCACCGACGGATCGTCCTTGAAAATGGTGGTGGCCTCGCCGAGCCAGGGCAAAGTGCAGATGGAGTCGATGGAAGGGCGGTTGTTCTGCACGCTGGTCCGCGCTGCGCCCACAATTCTCTGCAATTTCTGGCGGTCCTGGATGGAGCTGTTCTCAGAACCCACTGTGGGGCATCCTGGTAAAATGGTTCCTGCAGCGAATCTGTGGAGGTCGGTGAGAACACGCCAAATCTCCGCAGCCTCCGAAGGAAGTGGAGGTGTGGGTGTGCTTTCCTGGCCGTTGCTTCCATGTGGGTGATCCAGGACTCGTTGCTGGTGACATTTACTCCCAGGAACTTGAATCTTTCAACCATCTGTAATGTTAGGGCTAAACAGACTAAACCCCCCGTCCCACGGTGCGAGTTCATTCCAAGAGCTCTCCTGAGTTTGCCCTGATTCGAACTAGGAGATTTGCGGTAATGGCCGCTCGTCGGTACTCGGGGCTCTCGTGGACATTTTTCAACACGTTGAAAAATCTTCACGCGTCTTCCCGAGCTTATCTGCACCACAGGACCGCACCACTCCAGCTTCATCACCGATATTCCTTGCTGTACACGAGACCAGGAGTTGGGTTGGAGCCCACTCATTGAGGGCCGTCCAGATTTACTGTCTCTGTCTGTCTCTCTCTCTCTCTCTGTGTCTCTCTCTGTCTCTGTCTCTCTCTCTACGTCTTCCCGAGTACCTGCCGTTAGCATTACGAGCCGCTAAGAGACGTCCCCGAGCTCCGACGTACCCTGTACGCTCAATCTCCGTGCTTACCACGAGTTTGATTTTTTTTTAACTCGGGAGAGCTCTTGGAATGAACTCGTACCGTGGGACAGGGCTATAACTATGTCAGCTAAAATGGAGCCGTCAGCTAAATTAGCAGCACTGCATTTTCAAACCCTGCTTGGGAAAACAAGTAGATGTTTTTGAAGAATACTTGGGCTAATTCAAAGGGACCAGTAGATCATGAGGACGTCTGCGAGGTCACTGAGATAAGCTTTGCGTTCCCAGAGACATTCGAGACTAGCTCGATGTCTGATAGGACACATAACTCACGCCATTATGGTACTAAGAAAGATAGCTTGTGTCACACATAATCTCCTGTTGTTCTTGGAGATATTATTATATAAATACATGCTTCTACCATGAGAGCATGAGCTTCATCTTTGGCAAAAGAAGGGAGGGGGGAGAGGGAGGGGAGAGGGAGGGGAGAGGGAGGGGAGAGGGAGGGGGGGAGAGGGAGAGAGAGCCAGAGGGAGAGAGGGAGAGAGTGGGTCACTGCGTGGGGTCGAGAGCATCGTAAATAATGACTGCATCATTGTATTATAATGATTGCTTGATGTATTGTAACATGTGAATGTGTTTTTTGATGTGATGTACTCTGCATTTTTGCTGAATAAAGTCCTTGGAAAAGAAAAAGAGGGAGAGAGTGGAGAGGGAGAGGTGGAGAGGCGGCGAGGGAGAGAGCGAGAGAGGGAGAGAGAGCGAGAGAGAGAGAGAGAGAGAGAGTAGAGGGGGAGAGGGGGTGAGGGGGAGCGGGAGGGGAGAGGGAGAGAGAGAGGGAGAGAGGGAGAGACTTCAGTGCTGTCAATGCAAACTGGGGTACGTGTAACGCTTAGCGTCCATCGTGAAGTCCACCGCTGTCTCCTTCGTCTAGCTGACATCGAGGGGAAGGTTGTTGTCTCAGCACCAGGTTACGAGGTTCCCAACCTCCTTCCTGTCCTCCGCCTCGTCCTTATTTGATCTCCGGCCCACTGCGGTGGTGTCGCCTGCGAATTTGCAATATTTGCCATCTGAGGCGAGGGTCCCGACCTGAAACGTCACCCATCCTTTTACTCCAGAGGTGCTGGCAGACCCGCTGAGTTACTCCGGCACTTTTGTGCCTCTCTGCGGTATAAACCGGCATCTGCAGTTCCTTCCTGCACAATTTGTAAATTGAGTTGGATTTCCATTTGGCTGCACAGTCATGGGTGTGTCAGGAGTAATGCAAGAAAACTGCAGACATTATATTTTAAAAATCAAAGATACGTTAACAGAAAAATAGAAGGCACAGAAAAATAATGCAAAATGCAGAATGATGCAGAATGCAAAACAGTGAACGCACAATCACTCCATTACTGCTTAATGAACCATTCTTAATTCTATCTGGGTTTTAAGGAACCACATACATACAATGGGCGCTGGCATCCCACAGTAAATTAGAGTACAAGGCTGAAAATCCAAAGCAATCTGAGGCAGACTAACTCTTCTGCCTCAGTCTCATAGAGGTTTATACTGTAAGTTCATACTGTAAGTTCTAGGAACAGAATTAGGCCACTCGGCCCACTAAGTCTACTCCGCCATTCAATCATGGCTGATCTATCTTTCCCTCTCAGATAGACACAAAGTGCAGGAGTAACTAGGTGGGACGGGCAGCATCTCCGGATAGAGATTGGGAAGGGGGAGCCTGTCCCGCTGAGTTACCCCGGCATTTTGTGTCCATCCTCGTTGTGAACCAGCATCTGCAGTTTTCCTTCCTGCACCCTCTCTTCCCCTCTCAACCCCATTCTCCACGAAAGGCGGCAGGCCCTGATAACATACCAGGGCGGGTGCTCAGGGAATGTGCTGATCAGCTGGCACATGTCCTTGCGGACATATTTAACACCTCGCTGAACCAGGCTGTCGTCCCATTATGTTTCAAGACTGCCACCATCATACCAGTGCCAAACAAATCCAACATACAATGTCTCAACAACTACCGCCCTGTAGCACTCACCCCCATAATGATGAAGTGCTTCGAGAGGCTGTCAGGGACCATATTACCTCCAGACTCCCCTCCACACTTGACCCATACCAGTTTGCTTATAGGCCAAACCGCTCCACAGAGGACGCTATATCCTCCGTACTCCATCTGAGCCTGGAACATTTAGAGGAGAAGAACACCTATGTGCGAATGCTGTTCGTGGATTGCAGTTCAGCATTCAACACAATTATCCCCCATTCCTGATAAGCAAACTGGTTCCATTGGGCCTCGGCACCCCCATGTGTAACTGGCTACTGGACTTCCTCACTGACAAACCCCAGTCTGTGAGGGTTGGAAATAACACCTCTAACACCATCTCTCTGAGCACCGGCTCCCCTTAGGGCTGTGTCCTGAGTCCACTGCTGTTTACCCTGATGACCCACGACTGTTGTGCCAGGTTTAGTACAAACCACATCATGAAGTACGCAGATGACACAACAGTGGTGGGCCTCTTCAGGGACGACAATGAGCTGGCTTACAGGGAGGAGGTGAAACAACTGGTGGACTGGTGCAACACGAACAACCTGATCCTGAATGTCGAAAAAACAAAGGAGGTCATCGTCGACTTCAGGAAAAACCGGCACAGTCCCATACAACTTCACATCAAAGACAGCGATGTGGAGGTGGTCAGTAGCACAAAGTTCCTAGGGGTGCAGATCACTAACAATCTGACCTGGTCGATCAACAGTTAAGAGAGCGCAGCAGCGGTTGCACTTTCTGCGCCGGATGAGAAGAGCTCACCTCCCCCATCCCATCCTCACCACTTTCTACAGGGGCACCATAGAGAGTATTTTGACCAGCTGTATCTCTGTCTGGTTTGGGGACTGTAGAGCCTCCGACTGGAAGTCCGTGCAGAGAGTGGTGAGGACAGCAGAAAAAATAATCGGGACCTCTCTCCCCTCAATCGGGGATATTGCGACCAAACGTTGGGTGTCTAAGGCCAGCAGTATTATAAAAGACCCCACACATCTCCATCACGGACTGTTCACTCTGCTGCCCTCGGGCAAAAGATATCGTAGCATAAGGAGCAGAACATCAAGGCTCTGCAACAGCTTCTTCCCACGAGCCATCAGTCTCCTGAATGCCATGTAATGGGCTGCCACCATTGTCTATTTATCCTTTTATCCTTTTATCCATTTTATTTTCCAGTTTATCCTTCTGTTAATTATCGTGTTGCACAGGGAGCCAAATGCAACGGAATTTCGTTTGGAATTGCATATATCGATGTATTTCTAAATGACAATAAAGTTTGTTTGACTTTGACTTTGACTGTCTGCTCCCCGTAACCCACGACACCCCTGGCCATGCATGTACCCGTCCAGTGCCCAGGTCTATCGGAGTCGTTAGGAGTGCAGCGAAGAGTGAAATACCATTGTTACAATGTTTCCCCTTTGATTCCTCACATCGCCCATTTGCACGGTTCACATCAGACAGGCTTGAAAGAGTGAGCAGTCATCTGTGTGATGGTTTAGTCAGTGCATTTAGACAGCTGCTCGGAGAGTCTCGCTGCTGCCAACGTTACAATTCTGGATTGGAAGCAAAAAACGAAGACTTCTATTCTTCTCTTCGTTCAAGTCAATAACACAAAGAAAATGGTTTGAAATGTTGCTACGCACTTGTCTTCACAATTTCCTTCATGATCCGATATGTATGTAACTTATAAAGAGTTAAAGAAGGAACTGCAGATGCTGGAAAATTGAGGTACACAAAAGGCTGGAGAAACTCAGCGGGTGCAGCAGCATCTAAGGAGCGAAGGAGATAGGCAACGTTTCGGGACGAAACGTTGCCTATCTCCTTCGCTCCTTAGATGCTGCTGCACCCGCTGAGTTTCTCCAGCCTTTTGTGTGCCCATGTATGTAAGTTACTTGTGTGCAGAATTTAACTCTCACTTAACTGTCTGGATTTAGTATTTTAGTTTTTAGATTTAGAGCTACAGCGGGGAAACAGGCCCTTCGGCCCAACGAATCCATGCCACACACTAACACTGTCCTACACTCTAGGGACAATTTACAATTTTACTGAAGCCAATTAGCCTACAAACCTGTACGTCTTCGGAGTGTGGGAGGAAACCGGAGCTCCCGGAGAAAACCCGCGCAGGACACGGGGAGCACGTGCAAACTCAGACAACCGGCCCTCCGTCAGGATGGAAAGAAAGCAAATGCAATGGTAGCATTTATTTTGAGTGGGTTTGTATACAAAAACAGGGATGTAATGCTGCGGCTCTTATAAGGCACTGGAGTATGATAGAAACGTAGAAACATAGACATTAGGTGCAGGAGTAGGCCATTCGGCCCTTCGAGCCTGCACCGCCATTCAATATGATCATGGCTGATCATCCAACTCAGTATCCCGTACATGCCTTCTCTCCATACCCTCTGATCCCCTTAGCCACAAGGGCCACATCTAACTCCCTCTTAAATATAGCCAATGAACTGGCCTCAACTACCTACCCTCTGTGCCAGAGACCCACCACTCTCTGTGTGAAAAAAGTCTTTCTCATCTTGGTCTTAAAGGATTTCCCCCTTATCCTTAAGCTGTGACCCATTGTCCTGGACTTCCCCAACATCGGGAACAATCTTCCTGCATCTAGCCTGTCCAACCCCTTAAGAATTTTGTAAGTTTCTATAAGATCCCCTCTCAATCTCCTAAATTCTAGAGAGTATAAACCAAGTCTATGCAGTCTTTGTTCATAAGACAGTCCTGACATCCCAGGAATCAGTCTGGTGAGCCTGTCATGATAATGAGAGCCATGCAGCAGTTTAAGATGTCAAAACAACTTAACCAAAAAAATGTTTAATCCATTATTTACGCGAGTAATTAGTACAATACCAAAACAATACCAACAAAGTAAAAACAATTTTTCTTAAATATCAAATATACTGAGTATGAAACAGCTTTGTTACTCTCCTTGTCAAGGATAGATTCCAACCCCCGCGGTGACCAGCGGACCCTGAAATCCCCCAGGGCGCCCGTGGACTGCGCGAGTTCCCTCTCTAAAACCACCCGGGCGCAGACCCAACCCCAGAAAAGGGGGCGGGTTGCCGGCTCGGGCAGAGCCCTCTTCCGCCTGGCGATGTGACTCGCGGTTGGCCAACTTGGCCAGGCCCAGGAGCAGCAACCCAACGGACAAAGGACATTTACTGTCACATACACCAATTGGTGCAGTGAAATTTGTCTTGCCATGCAGCACATAGATAAAGATAAGACATAACATTAAAGAATTTAACATATAACATAAAAAACATCCCCCCACAATGGTTCCCATTATGAGGGAAGGCACAAAGTCCAGACCCCATCCCCAGTTCACCCATAGTCGGGCCTATTGAGGCCCCAACAGTCGCCGCTATGGGGGCCGATGTTCCAGGCCCTTCTTCGCCGGGTGATGGTGCTCTGGCGAAGGGAGAACCCTCTCAGTGGCTCGGGGTGCCGCCAAATGGCCGCCTCCTTGCTGGAGACCGCGGCTTCCGACGCCAACAGGCCGCGCTGGATGGAGCTCCACAACTGGCGATCTCGCCGAGAGATCCCAGGCTCCGCGATGTTAAAGTTCAGCGCCGCCGCCCGCAGCCGGCCGCCCCACAGTCCCGCAGCTCCGCGATGTTCACCTGCGGTCTTCAGCTCACCGGATCTCCAGCGCGGCGACCCAGGCAAGGCATCGCCCGCTCCCCTCCGCGATGGCGCTCCAGCACTGAGCCACTGCCGAAGCCGTGGCTCTGGGCGCTCCCCCCAGGAAACGCCGCCCCAGGCCCGCTGGTAGGCCGCGAGGACGGGTCGACGGTGCAGCCCGGAGAAAGCTGCCTCTTCGACCAGGTAGGGTCCCTAGAAAGCAGTTTCCCCCTTCCCCTCCCCCACCCCCACATAAAAAAGGCTAGGACTCTGAAAAAACAAAAAACTCAACTAACTAAAAATAAAAAAAAGGGTGAAAAGACGGACAGCTGCAGGCTGGGCAGCCGTACCCGTACAGGACAGCTCCCCCGAACCCAACGACGACATCTTCAGCCCAGCCATGCACCAAAGAATGCAGGTCGGACTAATGCCCCTGTCCCACTTAGGAAACCTGAACGCAAACCTCTGGAGACTTTGCGCCCCACCCAAGGTTTCCGTGCGGTTCCCGAAGGTTTTTGTCAGTCTCCATAATGGCCGAAAGTGGTTTACGTTTTAAAAATCGGTGATTTTTCAGTCGAAGCCGGTTGCGATGCTAGTTGAAGGTGGTTGCCGGAGGACAAAAACCTCCGGGAACCGCACGGAAACCTTGGGTGGGGCGCAAAGTCTCCAGAGGTTTCCGTTCAGGTTTCCTAAGTGGGACAGGGGCATAAGGAGTGAAGTTTACAGTGCAGTGCTTCTCCCAGATGTTGGTTTAAACTGAAGATGGACACAAGCAGCTGGAGTAACTCAGCGGGACGGGCAGCATCTCTGGAGAGAAGGAGTGGGCGATGTTTCATGCCTGGACCCTTCTTTAGTCTGAAACGTCGCCTATCTCCTTCGCTCCTTAGATGCTGCTGCACCCGCTGAGTTTCTCCAGCCTTTTGTGTACCCTCGATTCTCCAGCATCTGCAGTTCCTTCTTTAACACTTTAGACTGTGACAACCATCTAGACTAGACTTCCTCCCACCCTGCTTCCTGCAGAGACTCCATTCCCTAAAAAGATGCTGCCTGACCCGCTGAGTTAGAAGATTGAGGAGGGATCTTATAGAAACTTACAAAATTCTTAAGGGGTTGGACAAGCTAGATGCTGGAAGATTGTTCCCGATGTTGGGGGAGTCCAGAACAAGGGGTCACAGTCTAAGGATAAGGGGGAATTCCTTTAGGACCGAGATGAGGAAAACATTCTTTACACAGAGAGTGGTGATTTCATTTCGGAGTCACGTGAGTGACTTCGTGAAGAGCCCGCCGGCGCACATGCTCGACATATCGTCGTAACGCGTTGCTGCGACGGCTGGCGGTGGAGCGCGCTCCTCGCCAGCCCTTCATAAGGGGCCACGGAGGTGAGCATTCCACCTTTAGTTGGTGGTCCTTGTTGTCTGATTATGTCTTGCAGCAAGGACATGGATGGGAGTTCGAAGGGCCGGAGGACGTCAGGACGAGTTCGCCGGTCAACAGTTCCGGGGCCTTTACCATCGGCAGTACCTGCAGCGCAGGCCGGGACTCAGGCGGAGATGTGGGTAAGCCCTGTGTTCACAGGTCCAGATCCGCCAGCACACCACAGCTCGGAGGAGTTCGACGAGGAGGAGTGTGGTGTGCCGCCAGAGCAGGGGGACCCTGCCATGGCAGTCAGGTTGTCAGCGGGCTCGCTGGCGACCTCGAGCAGGGCGCGTGCCGTTGCACGGCCTGTTCCACTCAGCCCTCCGAGAAGGGGGAGGGGAGGAGCCCAGAAGCCTAACCCTGTTAGGGCTAAGGCATTGCCTGTCGCGGAGGAGCGGTCAGGTTCCAGGGCGAGACCCGGGGCGGCTGTGAGGTCCAGCCGGCACACCCCGACTCTCGACGCCGGGACGGGTCGGTTGAGTCGGGTCTCGTCGCGGTCGCCGAGCCCCCCATGGATGGGTGGGCGGCACCATGCGTCGGCAACGTCCACGATGTGGGCAGCCGGCAAGACTGCGCGGGCCCCAGGCAGCCATGCTTCGGCTGGTGCCGACACCTCGCCGCATGTGCCCTTAGTGGCAGCGGCTTCAGCTCTCGCTAAACGGAGGCGATTGAACACGCCCGCGCAGGAATCGCGCAGTTTCGCCTCGGCGGCTGTTAGCGACAACTACCGGCACCGGCAGGGCCTCGACGAGGTGCGGGCCGATGACAGGAGCCCGGTTTTCTTTTCAGAGCCGGAGGACTCCGACCACCTGAGTGTTCAGGGTGAAGGGCGTATTGACCGTATGGAGCGGCTGCTGGAGCTTCTGCTTCTATGACGAGCTACTAAAGCGTCAACAACAGCAGGGCAGCAACAGGCACAGGGCGTCTTCACCAACATCTACTATCAGCCTGGAGCAGCACGAGGAGGAGGTTCTGGTGGATCCCGTACCACCTCCGGTGGAGGTGCCAGCGGAGGAACGTTTGGATGTGGCGACCAAATTCGCGGCCCCACATACGGCTGGTCTTCCTCTCAATTCAAAGCTGGCAGCCACAGTGGACTTTCTTAATAATCAGGTGCTGCAGGAAGAAGTCCTCATCCAGGCTATGAGCCGTCACAAGGCTCCATCAAACTGCAACTCCCTCAACGTGCCTGTGGTCAATACGCCAATATGGGGCAACATCAGTGCGGCTATCCGTCAACAAGAGCTACAATTGCAGCGGATCCTGAAACTCCTCACGGCCGGTATTACCGCCTTTGCGCGGTCGGTGGACGAGGACGAGCTGAATTTGGACCAGGAAGATGCTCTGGCCTTATTGTGCGCGACCCAGCACAAAATCAACGGGTTTCGCAAAAACAGCATCCGCCCAGCACTCAACCCGAAGTTTGCAGGATTGTGCAAACCACCGCCGCCGCCGCCGCCCCGTCAGCTCTTTGGTGAGGACCTCTCGAAGAGAGTCAAAGAGCTTGACGAACAAGCCAAAACGGTGGGGATCATGCGCTCTAAGAGTGCCCCCACACCGTCCGGCTCAATAGCTCCATACATTCGCTCACGAGGGTCGGCCAGGGCCTCGACGAGGACTCACCCTCTAGCTCCACAACGACAACAACACCAGAACCAGCACCAAGGGTCTTTTTTAGGACAGGGTCGGCAGAGACCTTTTTGGAAATCAAAGACGCCGCGCCCTCAAGCCAACCCAGCACCTCCACGGCCACCCACACGTGTCAAGGACCGCCGGTAACCACGGAGGTGAGGGGGTCTGGTTCTCTCTTTTCTCTCTGTTTCACTTCCCATGTTGGTGGTCGTTTACGGTTGTTTTTGGATGCATGGGGTAATTTTACTGGTGATGAGTATGTGTTGCGGAATATTCAGGGGCATAAAATTGAGTTTATTAATGGCGACACTCCTCCATCCCAGCACATGCCTGGTCGTACGTTCAAATTGTCTGCTGCAGAACAGGGAGCAGGTTATAAGGACATTTTAAGTCTGGAACAGAAGGGTGTGATTGAGAAAACGGTGCATGAGCCAATTGAATTTGTTTCGAACATATTTACTAGACCTAAGAAGGATGGAGGCTGTCGTGTCATCATTGATCTAACCCGTTTGAATACGTTTGTAACATATACTCATTTTAAAATGGATACGTTTGAAACAGCCAAATCATTGATTTCTCATGGCTGCTTTATGGCATGCATTGATTTAAGGGATGCATATTATTCAGTATCCATCCAGAAATATGATAGAAGGTTTTTGAAATTTATCTGGATGGGGCAACTTTGGCAGTATAAGGCTTTGCCTAATGGGCTCACTACAGCCCCTAGATTGTTCACTAAATTGGTGAAGCCAATCATGGCTTATTTGAGACAAAGACATCATATAGTTATGGCCTATTTAGATGATGTCTTTATTGTGGGCCACACCCTGCAATTGGCTGAACAGGGTGTTGCAGCTGCTGTCAATATATTTCAACAATTAGGATTCATTGTCCATCCAGAGAAGTCGAAGTTCTGCCCTGCCCAGGTAATTAATTATCTAGGGTTCACGGTGAACTCAATGAGCATGAGGATAACTATACCAATTAACAAAATTGAGGAAGTCACTCAGGTGTGCAGAGATTTAATTGGCACCAATATACCATCGATTCGGCATACAGCCACAGTAATTGGCAAGTTAGTGGCTTTGTTTCCGGCAGCACGATATGGACCTTTGCATTATCAGAATTTGCAAAGAGCTAAAATTACTGCGTTAAAATGGAACGCTGGTCATTACGATCGATCTATGCAGCTGCCGTCCGAAGCGATAACTGAGTTGCAATGGTGGGTGTGTCACATTAGCAACTCATTTAAGCCTGTTGGGGAGGCTAATCCGGTGGTATATTTACAGACTGATGCAAGCTCCAATGGCTGGGGAGCTACTGATAATTGCTCTAGTTGTGGGGGCAGATGGGACACCCTTGAGGCATCGATGTTGTTGACTCAAGGGATTAACTATTTGGAGTTGCTGGCAGCATTCCACGGACTTCGTGCATATTGTTCCAAGCTTGTTGGAGCACACGTCCGTCTCCAAATAGACAACACCACAGCTGTGGCATATTTAAACCATATGGGTGGTACCAGGTCAGTTTCGTGTGACAAATTGGCTAACTCAATTTGGCTCTGGTGTGTTCAAAGAGACATTTGGATTTCAGCTACCTATTTGCCAGGTGAGCTTAATACTGTGGCGGACACCAGGTCACGCAAATTTAATGACAACATTGAATGGATGTTGCATCCTGAGATTTTTTCTAAAGTCACAGCCAAATTTGGTAAACCGGACATTGACCTTTTTGCGTCACGGTTAAACCATCAGGTGCCTACGTTTCATGGGAACCAGATCCTGGGGCAATAGCGCTAGATGCATTCTCGCTGGACTGGGGGAATTGGGTTTTCTATGCCTTCCCTCCGTTTTGCCTCATCAGTCGGGTATTGGGAAAGATTCAGGCAGATGCTGCCAAGGGCATCCTTATTATACCCGACTGGCCCACACAGCCTTGGTATCCGGTGGTCTTTGACATGCTCAACGAACCTTGGGTCCTTTTGAAGGGTTGCCCACAATTGGTTACTCACCCTGTCTCAGGGGAGCCGCATCCCTGCCATGGCTATTTAAATTTGTTGGCTTGCAGGTTCTGAACAGGCCGTTAGTCCAATACGGCCTCTCGGCTCGGACCATGGATACTACCAGGGCGTCGTGTCGAGAGTCTACAAGGCGAAGATACCGCTTGCATATTAAAAAGTGGGAAGCCTACTGCAGCCGCTCTCGCATCACGTACGATGACGTGACAACAACCGACGTCCTGGAATTCCTCGCGGGGTTGCACCATGATGAACACTTAAGTTACAGTGCCATCAACAGCGCCAGAAGTGCGCTATCGTTCTACCTCAGTTGGAGGTAGGATCCAACAGGCTAGTGTCCAGACTCATGCGGGGTATATTCAATATGAATCCGCCTACACCACGCTATAATATCACCTGGGATGTCAGGGACGTATTAACCCTGCTCAGGACGTGGTCTCCCATGGAAGGGCTCCAACTGGACCAACTCACCATGAAGCTGGTGATGTTACTAGCGCTGACTTCAGCTCAGAGGGTACAGACACTACACAAACTGCGTGTCGACAAAATGACAGCTACCCCTACAGAAGTAGTCTTTTTCGTTGACGAGCTACTAAAGCAGCATAGACCTGGGTGCACAGGGCTGCAGCTGAAGTTCCCGGCATACCCCGCAGATGCTAGGCTATGTTTAGTCTCACATATCCGCCACTATGTCAAAGTGACGGCACGCATCAGAGGAATGGAGAGATACCTGCTTGTCACTCACAAGAGACCTCATCATCGAGTGACAGTCCAGACGATATCCATGTGGCTTCCAGTCGTCTTGGGTAAGTCAGGTATCGACACTAATGTGTTCAAGTCTCTTTCCACCAGGGCTGCATCGACGTCAAGGGCGAGGGTCATGGAGGTGCCCATGGACCAAATTCTCGCCACAGCAGGATGGGCTAATGAAGCTGTGTTCCAGCGTTTTTATAACAAGCCTGTTGCTGCTCCTCTACGGTTCGCAGAAGCCGTGCTGAATGCAGGTCACGAACGTGGAGATGTCCCCGCATGAGGGGTTTTGTTTTGTTGTTAATAACTCTGCTCTTGTTTTGCAGTATGAACTATTGAGCAAGTTTGTTCCTCCCATCCATCCCTGGTAGTGGTGTGTCAGCATGGACGTGGTCCAGGGCGTGTAATCACAGAAGCTTTGAAGTCTTCACGAAGTCACTCACGTGACTCCGAAATGAAATAGTAAGATTGAACGAGAACTTACCAGTTCGAAGGTTGATCTTTATTTCATGAGGAGTCGAAGTGAGGGATTTCGTGCCCTCCTCGCCCAACCCTCAATCACCTTCATCTGGTAATCTTAGTCAATTCAATCATACTATGCGAAGTCATTTCTATTGTTGGTTCTGTGATTCCACGCCGCTACTTTGAAGTATGTCGAGCATGCGCGCCGGCGGGCTCTTCACGAAATCCCTCACTTCGACTCCTCATGAAATAAAGATCAACCTTCGAACTGGTAAGTTCTCGTTCAATCTTACTAGTCTCTGGAATTCTCTGCCACAGAAGGTAGTTGAGGCCAGTTCATTGGCTATATTTAAGAGGGCATTAGATGTGGCCCTTGTGGCTAAAGGGATCAGGGGGTATGGAGAGAAGGCAGGTACGGGATACTGAGTTGGATGATCAGCCATGATCACATTGAATGGCGGTGCAGGCTCGAAGGGCCGAATGGCCTACTCCTGCACCTATTTTTCTATGTTTCTATGTTTCTATGTAACTCCGGCTTGTTTGCGCCTCTCTTCAGTTTAAACCAGCATCTGCAGTTCCTTCCTGCACACAGTGCAGAGAGCCTTGCAGCGAGGATTGCTAATCAAATCAGTAACATTGAATTCATAAATGCAGCTGCCTGCTCACCCCAGGACCTCATTGTAACCAATTATTTTGTGCTAAGTAGAGTTGTCGCACTGATTGATGTCCTGTGTGGTTCTGACATATTGATTTGGGACTTGCCCTCCATACATATTTTAAATAAACATCTGCAATAAATTGGCCACCACTACCCTGGAAACCAAGCGAGGAGGCTCAGGGCATAAGCAAGACTCAGTTTTGGAGGAAAGAAACGTGGAAATGTGCCACCGTCCCCCCCATGCCGAGCAGGGGTTCTGGTAAGATTCATTTAATGAGCTTTTTAGTTTAGTTTGGAGATAGAGCGCGGAAACAGGCCCTTCGGCCCACCGGCGATCCCCGCACACTCACACTATCCTACACACTCCCAGTTTTTGTATACAATCACACAGGACCCATGCTGTTTTTCCAAGAATAGTTCTGTCTAGTTTAGAGAGACAGCGCGGAAACAGGCCCTTCGGCCCACCGAGCAGTGATCACCCGCACACCGACAAGATCGGACACACACTGGGGACAATTTACAATTATGACAAGCCTATTAACCTACGAGCCAGTACATCTCTGGAGTGTGGGAGGAAACAGGAGCACCCCGGAGAAAACCCAGGCAGATCGCGGGGAGAACGTGCAAACTCCGTGCAGACAAGCGCCCGTGGACAGGATCGGACCCGGGTCTCCGTCGCTGTGAGGCAGCAACTCTACCGCTGCGCCACCGTGCTGCCCCTGTTTAATGTGCGACTTTAGAATGTCAAATCAGTCAATGCTTTTAACCACAGCAACTTTGCATGCGGGATTTACTCTTTGAATGTTATCCCCGAACCCTGAACCTAACCCTGACCACAATCTCTTCAATTCAAAGATCAGTAATTGGGAAACTTCCGGGTGAAGTGCGGCTCGGTGGCGCAGCAGTAGAGCTACTGCCTCACGGAGCCAGAGACCCCGGTTCGATCCTGACTCTGCCGTATGCCTCTGGGTCGAAGGAAACAATTCAGAAAAATTAAAAACGTATTACAATCTAAGAAATATTTAAAACACCTAATTATACTTACAAGTCATTAAATACATTAAACCGAATTGCAATAATTTAAAAAATGAGTTTACCCCTCCCCACTTGCCCCCCACCCCCAATATGCTGGGGAGTTGTGAGTTTTCACACGGAGAGTTGTGAGTCTGTGGAATTCTCTGCCTCAGAGGGCGGTGGAGGCAGGTTCTCTGGATACTTTCAAAAGAGAGCTAGATAGGGCTGTTAAAAATAGCGGAGTCAGGGGATATGGGGAGAAGGCAGGAACGGGGTACTGATTGGGGATGATCAGCCATGACCACATTGAATGATGGTGCTGGCTCGAAGGGCCGAATGGCCTACTCCTGCACCTATTGTCTATTGTCTGTTAGTACCAGCAAGGTAATCTCCCAAACGGGACCAATGGATTTCGTATTCTGATTAAATCATCCTTGGTTTAAGCACGGTGGCGCAGCGGTAGAGTTGCTGCCTCACAGCGCCAGAGACCCGGGTTCGATCCAAACCACGGGTGCTGCCTGTACGTTCTCCCCTGTGACTGTGTGGGTTTCCTCCGGGCGCTCCGGTCTCCTCCCACACTCCAAAGTCGTGCAGGTTTGTAGGTTAATTGGCTTCTGTGAATTGTCCCTGGTGTGTGGCATAGAAGTGGTTGGCGCAGACAGAGTGGGCCGAAGGGCCTGTTTTACCAGGCCGTGTCCCTAACACGAAAACTAAGATTAAAAACAGGCACAGACGTTCCTAAACCTGCTCCCATTTATCTGCACACTTTGTGCCCATCAACAAAAGCTTTCTCCTTCTGTTTGATTAGTGGCTTTGTTGGCACTTTACTTATGAGACAGATGGAGAGAATTCCACGAATGCCTTGTCAGTGGTACTTTTATTTGTCATCTGTACCGAGGTACAGTGAATTTCGTTTTTGTGTACAGTCCAGTACAAGTACCGCTATACATAAACAAAGAAACATAGAAAATAGGTGCAGGAGTAGGCCATTCGGCCCTTCGAGCCTGCACCGCCATTCAATATGATCATGGCTGATCATCCAACTCAGTATCCCGTACCTGCCTTCTCTCCATATCCTCTGATCCCTTTAGCCACAAGGGCCACATCTAACTCTCTCTTAAATATAGCCAATGAACTGGCCTCAACTACCCTCTGTGGCAGAGAGTTCCAGAGACACACCACTCTCTGTGTGAAAAAAGTCCTTCTCATCTCGGTCCTAAAGGAAAGAAGTCTATCCAGTCTTTCTTCATGTGGAAGTCCTGACATCCCAGGAATCAGCCTGGTGAACCTTCTCTGTACCCCCTCTATGGCAAGAATGTCTTACTTGGCAATAAGACCTTAGATACATCTTAGATAAGCATCTCAGATACTGTGGAGGACGGGAGGAAATCCGAAGATCTCGGAGAAAAGCCACGCAGGTGGCGGGGAGAATGCACAAACTCCCTACAGTTCCAGCTCCAGTGGTCAGGATCGAACCCGGGTCTCCGGCGCTGTGAGGCAGCAGCTACCGCTGATCCACCGTGTCGCCCTGGAGCCTTTCTGGAGCCGACAGTCACAAATGTTCACCAAACAGTCCCATCTTCTGCATTGGAATTGGGTAATAACTAATCTCTGCATATCTCCCTTCATTTATGGTCTCAGTAAATTAGAATATCTGTCCTCAAGTTCCTTGTAGGTCATAAGGTCATATGGGATAGGAGTAGGATTAGGCAATTCGGCCCATCAAGTCTACACCACCATTCAATCATGGCTGATCTATCTCCGAACCCCATTCTCCTGCCTTCTCCCCATAGCCTCTGACGCCCGTACTAATCAAGAATCTATCTATCTCTGCCTTAAAGTTATCCTACACACTTGGCCTCCACAGCCTCCTGTGGCAATGAATTCCACAGATTCACCACCCTCTGACTAAAGACATTCCTCCTCATCTCCTTCCTAAAAGAACGTCCTTTAATTCTGAGGCTGTGACCTTTGGTCCTAGATGCTCCCCCCATTATGACACGAGGTCATCTCTACTTTTCTGGCGGACTGAGGGCTGAGGAGCCAAGTATGAGATCGTTTCAGAGGAAGCCGCTCTAGTCCCCTCCATTGTGTTTTTTGCCTGGGGTCCTTGGCCCATTGCAGCGCACTTGCATTGCACCTTCACCAGGCTGACCCGCGCCACTAATCTTTGCTGCCGCGACGAACATGCGGCTAACAAGTTTCTTCCGTCGGCTCCTTCAGGGGTCAGTGATGGGGAAGATGAGTTCATAAGGGATCAGCAGTTGTCGATCTGTAAGCTGACCCCCCCCCCCGAGGCATGCAGTCTGCACCTGTTTCTACTCCAGGAACAGCTGTCAGAGACCCTGGCTGCATCAGCAGAGACCGATGTAACCACCGCTGCTCCAGAGGGGAGACTGTCAAGGGGCTGAGCCATCTGCTCCGGGATGCCCGACCAACATCTCCTCCAACGGGGGCCAGCAGTCCTTATCGCTGCAGAGGTTACCTTGGCATCGAGGTTTGAGACCGCCAATTTCCCATGGGCCAACTAGTTTAGTCAAGCCCTATCAGGGGGGGGGGGGGGGGACCAGTGCTATTTGGCATGGGCCTTTCTTGATTTGGGGGCCTCTAAAATTGAGGGGCCTCTGCTTGATCTTGGTTTGGAGGCCTCTAAAATTGACGTTGGCCTGGGCCTCAGTTCATCTATGAGAGTTGGCATGGGTTTAGTTGAGTTTATTGTCATGTGTACAGAGGTACGGTGAAAAGCTTGCTAATTAGTTATTCATGTGTGTGTGTATACTTATACAATGGTATATGGACACACTGATCAGTCCCGCATTCATGCCTTCTATATTCTGTTGTGCTGAAGCAAAGCAAGAATGTCATTGTCCTATCTGGGACACAGTCAGCAGAAAGTCAGTACATGATTACAATTGCACCATTTACAGTGTACAGGTACATGATAAGGGAATGTATAGTAAAGAACTGCAGATGCTGGTTGAAAACGAAGATAGGCACAAAGTGCTGGAGTAACTCAGTGGGACGGGCAGCATTGCTGGTTAGAAGGAATGAAGGAATGGAAAGAAGTAAAGGAATGATTAGGGATAAGGAATCATGTTCAGTGCCAGGTAAAGCCAGCAAAGTCCGATCAAGGATAGTCCGAGGGTCACCAAAGAGGTAGATAGCAGTCTGGTTGGCTGGGGAGGGCAGCCACATTAGTCACTGATAGATGTATCGAGCACCAATGGAGAGTTTGCACGCAGCAATGTCTTCTCTTCTTCATTCCTTCTATGGGAAAGGGAGCCAGACCCTGACTGGGAACAGCACTGGGTGCAGAAGACAAGGTGAAGACTTCAGACTTTCGACAGACAGCGCGAAAACAGGCCCTTCGGCCCACCGAGTCCGTGCCGACCAGCGATCACATCCTACACACTGGGGACAATTTGCAATTTTAGAGAGGCCAATTAACCTACAAACCTGCACGTCTTTTGGAGTGTGGGAGGAAACCGGGGCAACCAGAGAAAACCCACACGGTTTGTGAACGTGCAAACTCCGTACAGACAGCACCCATAGTCAGGATCGAACCCGGGTCTCTGGCGCTGTTAGGTAGCAACTCTACTGCTGCGCCACCGTGCCGCCCTGTCACATTCTCCCCTCTACCCGAATTCAGCGGTGCCCCGACCATCCCTGGGACGTGCGTACCATAGATTGGAAAGTTCTAGCTAAGGCAATTAAACTATTTGCCTTAATGGGGTATAATGGGGCATTAGTCATTGTCTTTTGGATCGATTACGAAACAAAGTTGAAAACTATATCCTGCACTCTGGTATTTTTCTCTTCACTGCCTAAAGGGCCTGTCCCACCAGCATGCAACTCCATGCGGTGAGCGCGACCTAACGTGGTTGCTTGAGCCTTACGGCCTCGCGGGGCCGGTCCCACTTCGATCGCCGGAGCCGTATGGAGTTGTGCGGAGCTGGTCCCGACATCGCGCGGGGCTCCGAAAAACTGACCGTGTTCAAAAATTACGCTCGGTCGGCCCACAGCTGCATCGAGATGTGCGCAACATCTTGACGCCAAATGTCACGCACGAACTTCCCGCGGACTTCGCTCGGACTGTGATGTGCAAAAACATGCCTTTGTAAATTATATCTTTTGGACTGCAAAGATATGAGCGTCTGACAAGTACATAAAAATCGCATTGTCAATGAGCAAGATGCATCGAACTTATTTCTCTTTCCTAGAAAATGAATACAGACGCAGAATGAATATTTCGAAATGGTCCAGTTTTTGTTTATGGCTTCAGACGTTACATTGTGCAAACAAAATAGGAAGTATTATTGGTGTACGCATGAGCTTCCCGCGGACTTCGCTCGAACTGCACGTCACTCACTCGACCTCCGCGCGGTCTCCACTTCCGGTTTGGTCGCCCTTGCCGCATGCAGGTCGCATGCTGGTGGGACAGGCCCTGTACGGGGATCACTCGACCTCCACGCGACCCCCCGCACCGTCCCCGCTTCCGGTTTGGTCGCGCTTGCCGCATGCAGGTCGCATGCTGGTGGGACAAGCCCTTAACATTGTCCACAACAACATTTTTAAAAACAATTGGACAGGTACATGGATCGGACAGGTTTAGAAGGATGTGGGCCAAATGCACGCAAATGGGACTAGTGTAGATGGGACATGTTGGCCATTGTGGGCAAGTTGGACCAAAGGGTCTGTTTATAGTTTAGTTTATTGCACGTGCCATTTACAGTGCATAGACACATGATAAGAGAATAATATTTAGTGCAAGGTAATGCAGGCAAAGTCTGAGGGTCACCAGTGAGATAGATAGTAGTTCAGGACGCTAGTTGTTGGTAGGATGATTCAGTTGCCTGATAACAGCGGGGAAGTAACTGTCCTTGGATCTGGAGGTGTGCGTTTTCACACTTCTACACCTTTTTGCCGGGATGGGAGCGGGGAGGCGACAATTCTATGATTCTAAGAATAAAACTACCAAGTTAATAAGGTGATCGTTGTCACATTAATGAGGCAGCAATGATACGCTAAATGTTGGGCACATCTACTGGAGGTCGGCAAGTGTGCCCAGCATTGTAACAGTGTTCTGCGCATTACATCGAAGAACTGCTGGTTCTTCCTGAAGCTGAACAGGACAATGATGAAGGGGGAAGAGAATGATGATGAAGGAGAGAGGCAGAGAGAGAGTGAGAGTGAGAGAGAGAGAGGGAGATTCATCCTTCACTGCGACACAGGGACCTGGCACCAGGA